>BGPR01005134.1:50010-73936 GCA_013235015.1 Araneus ventricosus
AGACGCTGGTTCGTTGTAGGGGTTCTGAAGATACTATGGTCCGTATTTAGTTTTTAAAAATCAAGGTAATCAAAACGGTTTTGCCATCAAAGAATTTTATTAAATACTGTGGTGTGGAACGTGGCAGATGATCAGGGGAATATCATTTAGTTTACTAAAGCAATTCTTAATTTATTTGAAATCATTTACAACTATTTTTCTTTATTTCCCTCTTTAAAAATTTTAAAAAGGCATTCTAACTCTGGCTCAGTTTTCCTACTGTAGTAATTCTTGTATTTGTGGTTTTGTGCGATCAGAACTGACCTATTTGGCTAGTTATTTCATTGTAATTTTATTAAGTATCAAAGTGTATTGTTCTTTATGATTCACCCATTGTCGGGTGAGTAAGGACTCTGTAAGTTAAACAGTTTGTTGCTGACAGCAGTTTGACATTCGTCACGACAATGCAGGCCACAACTACTCAGCCCCTCGACCGAATACAAGATTCACCATAATTTTGGAACCAACAATGGCTGATGAAAACTACTGAAAAAAACTGAGGCATGTTTTTTCAAAAGAAGGAAAGCAAATAAGATAAAATACCACAAATTAGATGTCAGCCGTGAAACCGAACAACTCTAAATAAAATTTAAAATTTGATTCAAAATTAATTCAATGGAAATTTGGTACTTTGCAACCGTATCTATTTGAAATTTCTTCACAAGTACGATATAAATAACTTTTCCATAATGATATAGCATTGCTTCGGTCATCTTTTTAATGTGACTATAAGTCCGTATTTTGGTAGCCTGTTCTTTTTCCCCAAGCACAGCTTTGGAACCCCCAAATATCTCGTTTTCAGAAAGAGAGAGCAACCCGTGAAAAATTTCAAACAAGGAGGAGCCAAAAGTTAAAGAAAAACGATGGTAATGTCTAGTAAGCCCTGTAATGACGGCGCATGCGCTATACATAAAGTGACCATTTATTTTCCCCCTCAAAACGGGACATTTTTTATTTTTAGGTAATATTATTTTAATTCAAGAACACATATTTCTTCAGTTTTTATTTATTAAGACAAGGAAACACGTGAACACAAATAATTCTTGAGATCTTGCATTTTTTTGAAGAACACATTTTTGTTTCAGTATAATTGGTGTTGATGTTTCTTAAAAATGAGATTTTTGGCAGGATTTCTTAAAATCCTGCCTTTGGTAATTAACGTTGCTTTATAAACTGCGACTTGCAATTGTGTTTTCTAGCTCATCCACAACTTATTCATAAGAAAAAGACCCCTTCTACGAGTGAATTAGTGCCAGGCAGACATAGAATATATTCTACAATTATACGAAAGCTCGTATGATTTAAATTATTGGCATGAATGTGTTTGAACAGTTCCGTCCAACGAATTTCGGTTTAAATATTCCCAGTGTTTCATTCTGTCACTTCATGCGGTGTAATGTGGTTAGAACTAAGTACGAGATAGGAGGCCTCTGACCAACTTACATATGTGTGACACGTATGGCGCATGCTCCGTCATCACCGGGCTACTAGACATTACCGTCAGATTTTTTTGAATTTTGGCGCCTTCTTGTTTGAAATTGTTACCGTGGGTTGTTCTCTTTCTGAAAACGGGACATTTGGGCGCCACGAAGCGGCGCTTGGGGACAACGGGACGTATAGTCACATTAGCTATACGTGTCACACATATATAATTTGGTAAGAAGCCTCCTATCTCGCACTTAGTTCTAACTTCATTACACCGCATGAAGTGACAGAATGAAACACTGGGAATATTTAAACCAAAAGTCGTATCGTGGAACTGTTCAAACACATTCACGCCAATAATTTTAATCATACGAACTTTCGCATAATTATTGAATACATTCTATGTCTGCCCGGCACTAATTCACTCGTAGAAAGAGTCTTTTTCTTATGAATAAATTGTGGATGAGCTAGAAAACACAAATAGAGGTCGCAGTTTAAAAAGCAACGATAATTACCAAAATGAATTTTAAGAAATCCTGCCAAGAATTTCATTCTTTTTAAAAAAATCAACACCAAATATGCTGAAGCAAAAATGTGTTATTCAGAAAAATCCAGAATCACAAGAATTATTTATTTTCACGTGTTTATTCCTGTTCTCTTCATTACTGATATTATAGCCCAGATCCTCCGGTAACGCTCTGACGTCACCAACAATAAAACTCGCGCCATACCACTGCGAGACGTTAAACAGCATTATTTCATTGTTAGAGAACCTAAATTTCAGTAATTTTAAATTTAAAAGAGAAATTGTCGTTATAATTTCAAATTTGATAGCTCTAAAATAGTGAAATAAAATTTTCTATCGATTGATATAAAATTTATCTCGCTATGATCAATAGTTCCCGAGAAAATTTAAATTATATTAATCCTATACTTCAAATTAATTTCCGTTTTTTAATAGAAAGTAGTAAATTATGTCAGTGGTATATCAAGCGCGTGATACAGTTTGGACGCCAAACCCAAACTGTATCTGAATGAAATCGTGGCGATGTTATTTTCCTGCCAAAAATTAAATTAGCCACCAGTGACGTGAATCTACCATTCGTTCTCAACCGCCGCTAATTCCCATTAATTCCAACTTACACGATGACTATCAACAAATCGCAGGGGCAAACTTTCGATCATGTTGGAATTTACCTCGATGACCCTGTCTTTTCACATGGACAGCTTTATGTTGCACTTTTAAGGTCTAGAATTAACAATCACGTTAAAATTTCACAAAGACATCTGAAGTACAAAGGAAATAAAGAAATATTTAAATAATATGTAAATAAAAAACAATATTTCCTGTCATAAAACATATGTTTATTTTATTTGTTTTTAATCAATGTTAAACATTTCTCTCGCATATATATCTATTTAAACACGGCAAATTTGAAGTGAAATCTCTCGAATGAAGAGGCAATTTGCACCCGTCAAACCATGACGGGTGATTTTCTGGTTAATAAATAAAAACTGTAAAAATACGTGCTTTCTTGAATTCACATAATACTACCTAAAAATTAAAAAAAGGTCACTTTATTGGTGCAATTCATCTAAGAGTTCTTTTCTAAATAAAAGAGTTTAGCAACGAGGGTACTTTGCTGGCCGCATATATTGAGAACGATAAATGGATATATCAAACTCGAACGATATGATAAACGGATGCGATCTTTTCTTTCTCGAAGCGTTAAATAGTCATGCAATGTTTTCAGTTTTGTGTAGTTCAAACCCGACGTTTCCATCAATTTTGTCTAATTAAAAAATCTCCATGTAATTCCCAAATAATCACTACAACCAAAAGCTCTCAATCTCAACGCATTTCCATTGCGATATGCATTCCACTTTTGAATGCCACATTTTAAATTCTATTTCTTTAATTAATAATTGTATAATGCTTATTTTACAAATTTTGAAATCTTTTCCCTTTATTTTACTTTATTATTTATGTTTAATTAATTATCTTCTGTTCTTATTTAATTATTATTTTTTAATTTGTCGTTATCAGCATCAGAAACACATTCCTCAGCAGACTATTATTTTCTTAATCATTTGATTCGACGGTGAATAATTAACTAATCAGCCAAGTCAACAATGTTGAGCTGCATCGTAGTCTACCATGATACAGTCGACGCTCGTTATAAGGACCGCACATTATAACGACCATTCCATTATAACGACCAGTGATAAAATCCCCAACTGTGTTTCCCTATGCACTCTATGTCATTTTACTTCCGGTATAACGACCGTCCAGTGTCGTCTAATCCCAATACAACGTCCGAATTCAGCGGACACTCTTCCCGGTATTTTTCCAAAATTCCCTTATTTTCTACTTTAAAATCTATTTTAGAAATATATTTTTAATTGATAAAATGTTATTTTTAATACCAATGATAAAAAAATAATTTGAGTATTTAGTTGGAATCTCTTTAAAAATAGCTTATTTTTACGGAACTGCTGAACGTGCATGTGTACATTTTTTTAATTATATCCACTACAGCGACCACTCGTTATAAAGACCTTTTGCTGTGGGACGCCGAGGGTCGTTATAACGAGCGTCGACTGTAGTATAAGTAAGAACTGAACGCCCCGAACATAAAAAGGCAAAATGTCTAATTGCTCAGTATTGTAAATATTTAATTTTTTATATTTTTCCTTCTCTTTTTAACATTTTTCATAATGCTTTTATTGTAAATGGAATTTACAGTTTTTTTCATTGTCTGTACTTATTATTTATGACAAGTTATTTCAATGGAATTGTGTAATTTTGTGTAACTTCATAGCTCTTCTTAACCCTTTCGCGTTCATTGGTTCCACCCATTGAGCATTTTTTTACTGCGCATGTGCGAAACCTAACGTACTTTTTCTTTCATAACTTAAGAGCCAGATATTTAGGCCAACTTATATCAAAAATTCCAGTTCAATACCGTTAGTATTCACAAAGGTATCGGAATTGCAAGAGCTAAATTGCTTTTGTTCTCTAAGAGAAACAAAATGGTGAGGGTTCTTGCACAAATTGACATTTTTAAAAAAATTGAATCTTCGAAAGTAATATCGAATTTTATGAAGGTTGAATAACCTGAATACTCACGTATCCTTATAAATTAAATACATAATTGAAATTGCATTTCGATGATAACTTATTCGGAGGAAAAATAGCCAGTTACCATTCATCGGTTTCAATGTGAAACCACAAATTTCTTGAAAATAAAAAATACTAAATTTTTTTCTTTTACATATTTATGACCATCCACATGTCTAATATTAATTTTTGAAATAAATTAGTGATTTTCCAAGCGAAACATTTAGTGAACTTTAAAGGGTTAACCAACACTTGCTCCATTATACAAATACAGCTTACATTACGCCAAATATAGCTTCTCTTAGCCCGAAATTTCCCATCGACGCGAGTTTCTTACAGAAAAATTTTCCAATTATTATTATTTTGATTCTATTTCGAATAAAGTCTTCAGCCCTTGAAAAAATGGAATAGAATGGATTCCTTGTTTGTTTTTTAGATTACCTCTGAGTTTATCTTTGTTTTTTGGCTTTCTTTGTATGATATTGATTTCCATTGTCCTTTGTTTGCAGCTACAATTGCGCGCGACTTAAACATTGTTCAATTTTATTGTTTAAATTTTATTATTGTTTTTGTCTAAAGTTTAAGTTAAAATATTTTTTATTTTTAAATTTATTCTAATTTTTCTAGTTGATTGTTTTTAACTTAAGGAAACAAAATATTGTAACGAATTTTCGAAGCCTACTATTACGTGAAACTTTCTAAATGATTTAAAATGCGGTGTAGAAAATAGTGCGCTTCTAGATTTTTCATAAGGTGACCAACTTTTTACTTTCTCGTATACGAAGGAGTCAACTTGTATATAAAGGAGAAAGTATTGTAATCTTCAAAAAATTCGAACTCGAGATTTTGACGAATCTCCATGTTTTAGACCTCCCTGAGTCAGAAAAACACAATTTTGGAATTATGTCTGTCTGTCTGTAAACACGATAACTAGAAAAATATTAGAGCTATAGAAATGGAATTTGGTGTGTGATCTTCACACATCATTTGTAGGTTTCTATCAAATTTTGGACAAAATCCGTCCGCGGAAGTCTGTCTGCCTGGCCACTTTCATGTGAACACTATAACTCAAAAACTTGAATAGCGAAATGGATAAAATTTGGTACACAGTTTTATCGTCATGAATGTAGGTCCGTATAAAATTTTGGGCCAAATCCGTCAAAGGGTTGACTGTCTGTCGGTCCGTATAATTTACTTTTGAAGATAATCCGTTATCTCTACGCGCATGCGTACTGGTTACTGCTGTTCCCGTAATATGGTTTGTCTTGGCTTACTGCCAAATTCTTCTCGAATAAAAGTGAATTAATTATGGAGTGTTTTCTTTTAATTTTTCTTTCACGCCGAAACATTTTCTCAATAAGAGTTGCATATTTGATTTGCTGTTAGTTTTATTTTGTATATTTCGTAATGCATTTTTTTCTGAGTGGATTTTGCATTATTTTTACTCTGACAGAACGAAAGTAGTTGTTAAAAGTAAAGTTATAAAGTAACAAACCAAAATTAGTGTCAATTGATTCATCAGTTCTGTTCTTCATGCTTTTTCAATTTCTTAAGCACTCTGCAAATGTGCATGATATTTTCAACTAGAACTATCGGTAGTAAATTTGTAACAATCAGATCGGAGATATTGCTGGCACGCTAAAAGGCTGCTTAGATGTGTGCAAATCTCTTAGTAACTTACATTAGATAATTGAAATTTGGTATGTGGTCTTCTAATTTATCCACGCGGTGGGAGGGGAAACCGCACCTTTTTGGGGAAGTATACGAGAAAGTTTAGGGGAGGCCACTCCCGCTGGTTTTTTAAAATAAGAGCGCATCTCAAAAAGTTTTTTACCAGATATACACCGAAAAACACAATTTTGGAATCATGTATGTCTGTGAACACGATAACTCGAAAATTATTAGAGCTACGGGGATGAAATTTGGTATGTGGTCTTTAAACATAATTTGTAGGTTTCTATCAAATTTTGGACAAAATCCGTCAACGGGAAGTCTGTCTATCTGTATGTCCGAAGTCATGTGAACACTATAACTCAAAAACTTGAATAGCTAGACGGATAAAATTTGGTACACAGTTTTATCGTCATGAATGTAGGTCCGTATAAAATTTTGGGCCAAATCCGTCAAAAAGAGGCGTTCAATTTGCATATTCAATTTCTTTTAATCCGATGCGCATGCGTACTGGTAGCAATCTGTTATTGTTTTAAATTTTATTTACAACAATAAATAATGTTTTCAAACATGAATTGTAACAACTTTTTTATTTTTGTAAATAAAATTCAAACCGATCTCATTATTTCAGCAAATCTTTTATTCACGCGGTTTTGCAATTGTTACGGTTGTGGTAGTATAAATTGTTTTCTCGGGAATTCAATTCCAAAGCAGAATTTTCGCTTTAGTATTCATTGCATTGCCTATTTTATCGCACCTGCTTCCAAGTAATATTTTTTGAAACGTGCAACAGATATTTGATTTCAGGTTTGTTTGTTTCACTTTCTCGTATACGAAGTATACAAAGAGAAAGTATCATAATCGTCAAAAAAATTCGATGCACGAGTATTCTCGGGCTTTTTAGTTAAGCGGTTAAAAATACGTGAAAATTTGGGATTTATTATTTAATAGCTCGAACATGGGGATTTTTTCAAGCTGGGACAAACAAACACAAAAAGGGCTGTCCCGGACAATCAGGTCACTGTAGTTAGAACAATGCTAAGCACTCGAAACCAACAAGGGCCTGACTTGAACGGACACGGGGCGGTCCGCCAAGTTGAATTTTTTCTCGCCAAATTGATTTATCGCCAAACGTGGAAACCTTTTTCATTGGCAACCCTAAAACTTTGCCAGAATTTCTAAAACGTTTGCCAGAATTTCAGAAAATTCATGCTAAATTTCGTACAATTTTATGTGCTATTTGCAATTTTATGTACTATTCGCATTTTTTTCAATGGCGGCCATTGGAATCGCCGCATCTTGAAACCATCCAACATGGAGGATATTTGGCGACTTTTTGGATGGTTGGCGAGATTTTTAACGTTTGGGGAGAAACCGCACCGTTATTTTAAGTCTTACCCCAACAAGATTTATCATCTAGTACAAGTTGTTATAGTTTGGAGGAGACCATGCATAAAGGGAATTTACTAAATTTGAAAAAATGATATCTAAATATGAATAAAATGTTATCTTATAATTAAGGCACTTTAAAATTATTTGATTCGCGTTAAGGTATGCGACTAGGTTCGAGAAAAATTTTTTAAAAAGCATGCACAAAAAAACTTTCAGAGCTTAATAACAAAAAGAGGCTTAAATAGTCACAATTAGAAATAAAAATTCATATATCATCAATAGATTTTGAAAATAAATATTTTTTCCCAATAATTTAAATAAAAATCTCAATGTTAAACAAACAGCATAATTGAAAACATATGCGACATTTAATTTTAATTTCGCATGTGTACTTTTCAAACTATCTAGAATGTAATAGACCTCAAGATAAAATGTATTTTAATAAATAAATATTTTATGAATATTCAAAGTTGGCGTTATTGATTTTTTGCTAAAATTATCCTATGTTTCGAACTGAAAGTGACTGTAAAACTTGACTAATTAAAGCTATCATAAAATCTGCGGTCTGTTACACCCTAAAAGGATTTTTACACATGTGCACCAAATATTTATGAATTGTTTTGGAGATATCACGTTTTTCGTGGACCAGTTTTAGTGAAATTTTCATTTTTCGGAAAAAGCATTTAAAAAAAATAATAACACATTAGTTCAAATAAATATCAAGGAATAAAATAGTAAAGGAATAAGAATAAAAACAAAGATTGTTTTAGAGTCTTGGAAGTTTCGGCTTTATTTTTAGATCATAAAAAAGTTTTTGAATTTTTCTTCGAAAATCGCTTTTTCTACCTAGTCGATTCCTGTCGAACACAGTGTAGCTATCGTTAACCAAAATCAACAGAAAATCACACACAGAAAATAAAAATATATGATTATATGAAGGTCTCGATAACCCCAAGGAATAAATACAACGCAAGCAACTACAAGATCATGATGAAAAATGGATGATAAACAAAAACAGCAACAAGATTAAACGCACGCGCTACTATAAGACGAGGCGTTTAAATAAACACTCAGTGAATCGCGATCAGGCAAGTAAAAGATAACCATTCATCAAGATATTTAATGTTTAAAGATGGAGAGAAAGTGGTTAAATCGCAATTAACCTTCTAGAAAATGCGTACATTATTTAGCTGCTCAGTTGTAACTTTTTTTGTACTGTTTATGTTAAGAATGTAATATTTCTTAATATCCAGTTTTTTGAATTCACTGAAAAATCCATTTTCTAGTATTTTGATAACTATCTTGATTCATTGTGCATCTTCAAATTATTCTGGTAATAGGATAAATTGACTGACAGTAAAATCTACAAACAGTGGTCGACATCTTTTTCTTACTATTTCCTCCTTATTGATCAATTTTCCGAATTATTTATTTCTATTGAAGATATTTTAGCACATATATAGCTCTTTTACATCTATATTTCTAGTTGAATAATATCACTTATATACTTGAATTTGGTGATAGCCATTTCTTTCACAGATCAATACACATGACGTCACAGTCCAGTCACTATAAACGTAACTGCGGATGCCATCTAATTGCTAATACATTGGAGTCTCCCTGTAACGAAATCGCTTGGTTCCAATTGAAAAATTCGTTATAGAGAAAATTTCGTTATACGGAGATTAGAGATTTTTGCAGTTATTTAAGTAAATGTTCCAAACTTTTCAATAGGTGCGATAAGTTCAAATGTATTTAATTATGATTTTCAATTAAAAATGAAGTAATATATATTATAAATTTGTTAAAATTATACTAATTTTTATTGTATAAATAAAATGCTCAAAAGTTAAGACAATTCACCAACTTAGAGAATAATTTGTACTAGTATGTACTTACGTTTATTTTACTCGAAAAATTCCGTTATTTTACATTTCTTTGCATTTCGTGGTGTTAAATTTTCAGAAATATTTTCACATTTTGAGAGTGAGTGGTTCCAGAAAAAGGCACGTGTGAGCGATTTGGTGCACAGAAATTATCAACTTTCTTCAAAAATGACAAAAATCGAAAAGATAAACCTCTGAAAAAATCGTTATAGGGAGACAACCACTTCGTTATATGGATAACTAGCAGTACGTGCACGGCGTTGCCCGTGGAATCAGGACTTCAACAAAATGAAAAAAAAAAAAAAAAACACCCACAATGACATGAAAAAGTTTTGAAAACAAAATCAAAACAAAAGATACACATTATTGATTTTCCCGCTTATTTTTTTTCACGATAAACAATAATAAAAAATTGCAGCGTGAAAATTATTATACTGCAAGCTAAGTATGCGAGATGAATAAATACATTAAGATACTGCCGAAAATAATAATCAGTCATTCCATTCAAGGTTATGACGTCACCTCCCCTTCAACCAATCACGTAGCCATCTGCGTTCCGAAGTGCCGTGCCGCGCGAGGAACTCTCTCCATAAAAATAACTCTCAACCGCCCAGAAAAAAATTAATTTAAAAAAAACTTGAAAAGATATTTTAACCGTTGTTGCTTTAAATCCGACACAACCGTTCTACTTATAAGCTGAAAAAAATTGAAAATAATAGTGTTATTAGAAAGTCGGATGCAACAAATTTAAAATCAAAAGTAGCATCTTGATGCCAAAACTGGGTATTTTTTAAAAAATTCTCAAAATTCAGTCAATTGCGTTAGAAATTCAAAACTAACTTCATTAGAACGGAAATCGTGTGCTCTTTCCGATGGTGTATCTATTTTTGTCGTACAGTTATTTGAAACCATTCTATTGAGAAATTAGTGCGAAAAATCAACCAAAACAACACAAAACATTAAATAAAAAATTTTCTAGATTAAATTTTAAAATTTCGGCTTCGAGGTGCATTCAGTCACCATTACGACTACCTGTGTGCCAAATTTCATGGCTGCAAGTGCGATAGCTTCGTCTGGACATCGCAGACAAACACACACGCACGCACACAAACATTGCCTTTTATAAGTATAGATATTTTGAATGTTACTTAACATTCCGATAAAAAATTTCGGTATAGTGAGAAATTCGCTGTAGAGAGACTTCGTTGTAGGGAGACTCTACTGTATTTCATTTTGCATGAAAATCCAATTCTTTTAAGTTGAAAAAGAATTGGAATCTTGCATTTATTTGCTATACATCGCAATTTTATGTCGATTTTTAACAAGTGACATACATAAGTAAAACTTCGATTAACCGTTACAAAGGCGTTGATGAATAACCGAATAACAGAAATCTCTTAATAAATATGTACAGTAACGTGATTTCACGCTGGCTTGGGATGAAAATGAAAATAAAATCTTTTAAAAGTGAATAATACGTACATATTGTATTTAATTTTATGGAACAATCAATATAAATTTGAATATAAGAGAATGTATATCGTATAGCAACGAATTCGGAAACCATCCGTGCTTTTGCGCATGCGCCGGGCGGAGTTATTTTCATCTAAATAGGCGGAAAGTGAAGAATGGAAGGGTTATGTTTACATTTTACTAAGCGGGATCTGACAAAGAACTCCGGAAATGCCCTAATATGACTCAATCCCTAACACCCCTTTCCGGAGTAAAATCGTCCAAAGGTGGTATTGTATAGCAATGGATTCGGAAACCCTCCGCGCTTTTGCGCATGCGCCGGGCGGAGTTATTTTCATCAAAATAGGGGGAAAGTGAAGCATAGAAGGGTGGTGTTTACATTTTATTGGGCGTGATCTGACAAAGAACTCCGGAAATGCGCATATATGACTATATCTCATAGGACAGACACCCCTTTCCGGTGTAAAAGCGTCCAAAAGTGGTAGTCTCGGAATTCGTTGCTGAACAGTAGAAATGACGGATTAGTTTTTAGACGATGACTGATAACAGAAACGAACGGTTAATTGAAGTTTTACTGTAAGTGCTTACATTTTAGTGTTTCACATTGAAAAAATAATTCCAAAAAAGCGCGAAGCAATTTCAATAAATAAAATTTACATACCACTTGAATTTTTTGCTTGTCGAAAATAATGTAGCTTCTTTAAAACTGATGCATTACACCAACAGCAAAATTATCTCAGGACTGAAAATAAAAATTTGTTAAATCAATTGAGAGTAAATATAATGAAAAACTATTGACGAACTAAATTATTAGTACGATAAATAGAAATAAAATAAAACTTATAATAAATCCCGATTAAACACTTTATTACACACAATCATTTTCATTCGTAAATGGGCATGATGTATCTCACGGACATAAAATCTATTCTTTAGTACGTTCTTCTAATTTTTAAAATATTTTCTTCTGTAACTACAACAATTAGTCCTAATGAAAATGTAAATGTATCGCGGCTAACGAAGAGTTAGGAGCAGAAATAAAAAATGCAATATTTCTGAATTTTTTAAGACAAATGTAAATTTATTTTGAAAAATTTTATCAAACTAAAATTACAGTAGAACCTAGGGAATCCGAAATTTCAGATAATCCGAACATATATATATATGTAATAATCTCACTTAATTTTATTTCAAATTCTAATATTATATATTTTAAAATCTTAATGTATTCCGAAATCACTTTTCTAAACCTCCAGTTTCGTTCTTTTCCGGCGCTGGAGGTATATTAAATCTCTAGTTTTGGCATATTTATTACTAAAAGAATATTTTAATCGCTGCCCACCGAAAATAATGACGCGTCTCCTTGGCGCTAGACTTTTTCTCCTAAAACTCTTACGTAATTTAATAAAAATACCCAATATTCCTTTCACTTTGATCACGTGTCAATATGTTATTCCCTTATCTGAGAGAATACAGGGATTTTGCTGTTCACTTTTACTTGTAACCTAAACGGAGATGCACGTATACCCACCACTCTCCTTTATTTTATTTAAATAGTTTGATAATAAAATAAGAAGTAGTTATTTGCTCGGCCTGTTTATTTCAATGTCGAAAATCATTTTATATATATATTTTAATTTTCTGAAATATTGTTATTAAATAATGAAGCAAAAAACAATCATGAATCAGAAACAAAGCTAACGTTTATTCATAACTTAAAAAAACATTTGAATTGGTATTTAAGAATGAATACAGCACCTTAATGAGTAGAAACAAAGTCGGTCGTCTTCTGACGTAAGGAACTAAACCTTGCTCGACGGTTCGAAATCGCAGCTAGACCCTTTCCGTACACTTTCACAGAGTACCCCAAGTCAACACCCCCTCCCCCTGTATATCATCCCTCCCCCGCTATCCATCCGTCTAAGCGATGAAGTTTTTATCAATAATGCTAAGGGCTTTGGAATGGTTCAGAGTCAAATGACTCGAATAAATAACATTTGCAGGACTTATTTTTGATTTTACATTTTATTCCGTTTTTACTTTCTCGTATACGAAGCATACAAAGAGAAAGTATTGGAATCGTCAAAAAATTCGAACTCGAGATTTTGACGAATCTCCACGTTTTAGACTTTCCTGAGTCCCGAACCAGCGGGAGTGGCCTCTCCTAAACTTTCTCGTATACTTTCAAACATTTGTCATTTCCCTTCCCCCTGCGTTGATAAAAAGTTCGAACCAACTGTAACCCAGAATGCATTGATTATCAGAAGGTTTTTCATTGTAGATTATAGTGATAGTAAAATATTGAGGTGAAGAATCATATTAAAAAAGATGCGTATGTATTAAAACTTCGCAATATTTTTTTTGCTATCAAACTCAAGCAATGCGAGTTCCGCGTGCGACGAAGAAAACAAGAGAATAGCTTGCGCATGCGCAGAGATTGCTTCCAGTACGCAAGTAAAACGAGACGCCCTAAATATTTGTTTCCTTACAAAATCTCGCCTCCAGAATTGGTTTTTGGCAAACTGCCAAGTTTTCGGAGTGTCCCTTTTTTGCACAGGCATTTCAACCACTACGAATGCGCATGGAGTTAAACAAGTATGCGATTATACAGACCGACAGACAGTCAGCCCGTTGACGGATTTGGCTCAAAATTTTATACGGACCTACATTCATGACGATAAAACTTTGTACCAAATTTTATCCATATAGCTATTCAAGTTTTTGAGTTAAAGTGTTCGCATGACTTCGGACATCAGACAGACAGACTTCCCGTTGACGGATTTTGTCCAAAATTTGTTAGAAACCTACAAATTATGTTTAAAGACCACATCCCATATTTCATCCCCGTAGCTCTAATAGTTTTCGAGTTATCGTGTTCAAAGACATACAGACACACAGACAGACATGATTCCAAAATTGTGTTTTTCGGACTCAGGGAGGTCTAAAACGTGGAGATTCGTCAAAATCTCGAGTTCGAATTTTTTGACGATTACAATACTTTCTCTTTATATACTTAGTATACGAGAAAGTAAAAACTCAATTTTGGAATTATGTCTGTCTGTGAACACGATAACGCGAAAACTATTAGAGCTACGGAGATGAAATTTGGTATGTGGTCTTTAAACATGATTTATAGGTTTCTATCAAATTTGGACAAAATCTGTCAACGGGAAGTCTGTTTGTATGTCCGAAGTCATGCGAACACTATAACTCAAAAACTTGAATAGCTAGATGGATAAAATTTGGTATACGGTTTTGTCGTCATGAATGTAGGTCCGTATAAAATTTTGGGCCATATCCGTCAAAGGGTTGACTGTCTGTCGGCCTGTATAATTTACTTTTGAAACCAATCCGTTGTCTCCACGCGCATGCGTACTCGAAGCAATTTTATGTGCACGCGAGTCAGTTTGTCCTTGAGCTGTCAAGAGCGAAAAATCGGTACGCATCTCTTTGAATTTGATTCTTTACCTAGATATTTTTCAATCACAATAATGAAAAACCTTCTGATAGTCATGGGATTC
This sequence comes from Araneus ventricosus, assembly GCA_013235015.1. NCBI lineage: Eukaryota > Metazoa > Arthropoda > Arachnida > Araneae > Araneidae > Araneus > Araneus ventricosus. The sequence continues at coordinate 64,539 of BGPR01005134.1, forward strand.
TGGGTAACTGATGTTTCGAATTTTTTTAGCCACGCGGGGGAAGGGGAAACGGCACCTTTGGGGGGAAGTATACGAGAAAGTTTAGGGGAGAACACTCCCGCTGGTTACAATAGTATTAGTTCAACGCCAAAACCAATGAAAGCAGCACGTAATAATTTCGCATTTACTTGGTGAACCAATTGGTTGAGAGAATAATCAAAATTGTTTTTCCTCAGTTTAAATTCTAATACCATCGTTTGCAGTAAACTTTATAATTTCATTGTCTTTTTTCCTGTTAGGATCATCATCGCTAAGAAAAATAAGCGGGCAAAATCAATTATATATTATTTTCAAAACTTTTTTTATGCTATTTTGGGCCTTTATTTTTTTCAAGTTATAATGCAACGGGCAACGCCGTGCGAGTGCTGCTAGTTAACTTATAAGGATAGCTAAAAACTACACTTCTATTTTGCTTTCTTTTTTCCTTATTTTGAGGGTAGGCTTTAGGACTTCCCAACTTTCACTTTTCACACGAACTTGGGAAAACAAAATTCTGTAACATTTGTAATCCCATATGTTTTCTTGTGTCCGCCATTACCGCATGTACCCCCAACTGGTCCTTCGCGTACCTTCAGGGGTACACGTACCACAGGTTGGAAACATCTGGCATAATCGGTGCATCCCCGTCCGAATCTGATTAAGAAGAACTTTCAGCAGTGCAGTCATAGCTTCATTCGTGGCATTAGTATTAAAGAGTTTTTTTAATTATATTTTTTGAGTCCTTATACAGAAATTGTATTAACAAGCCATTTTAATTACACTCTCGTATAAAAATTTGCACATTCCTGGTCTAGTTCCTTTAAACCACGTTGTTTTCAGAGAAGACAATAATGATCTCATTTTCTATCAATCATATGGCATAATTAGAAGTGCTCTCATTACCTCTTCACACGAAATCAACATTCATTGCTGGAAAAGCAAAGTTCCACACTTTATTTTATCCACTCCTTTTCTTCAGGTAGATTCCTTATATAAAGTTTACTTATTGCAATGATTCTCATGACACGACTTCCGGAAAATTTCTATATAACGCTTTTGCCCATGTTATCTTGTGAACACGATAACTGGAGCAATTTTTATTCAAATTTAAGCAAAGTGGGATATGTTGTAAGGATAGTGAAAATTTCGGTCGAGTTCGTAGATGGGCTATCCAGCTCAAAGGGGGTGGAAATGGTGGTGGTGGGGGGTTGAAACTTTCATTTTCCCATAATTCCTTTGAAATTGAAAATAGAAAGAAAATTCAAATTAGGCGAATTATCCCCTTATCATAACGAACAATTTTTGTATTTAAATTATTTTGATAGCTTCAATTGCTTAGAAGTTATGAACTGAAAAGTGATTTCACCCCTAATTCAAAGTACCTTTGAACCTACGCATGTTACCCCTTGTTGGAAAGCTCTCGTCATTTGCAGTCTCTTCCACCCTCTTTCATTCTTGTTGATCTAATCCTAATGAAAATAGAGGACGAAATGTTCTTTTCCTTATATCTCAAGACAAAAGGAATCTACCTTTACCTTCCGGATTGCCGACGGGGATTTTTTTTTGTATATTCATCCTGTCTCCCTGCGGTGAGCGTACTATTGTTAAGGATCCTTCGTCACATATACACCAATAGATAATCACATATCAGAAATAAATACACTGCCTTAAAGTACTAGCTCTCAAGCCTCCGAGAATTTGCAAACTCATTTTGATTGAAAAGATTATAGGAGATTCGAACATCTTCTCCGAAATATCGAAAAATGATAATATTTTAGGCTGAATTCATCCGTCTTTAAAATATAATTAAACGTTTACGCTTAACTGTTTAACAACAATAACGTGTACACAAAAATGTATTTAATATCGCCTCAATGTAAAAAAATGTATTTAATATCGTCTCAATGCAAAAAATGTATTTAATATCGTCTCAATGTAAAAAATGTATTTAATATCGCCTCAATGTAAAAAAATGTATTTAATATCGTCTCAATGTAAAAAATGTATTTAATACCGCCTCAATGTAAAAAAATGTATTTAATATCGTCTCAATGTAAAAAATGTATTTAATATCATCTCAATGTAAAAAATGTATAGGGAGGGAAAAAAACCTACCAGTTTTTAACCGAAAACCGGTTGTTTTGCTTCGGTTAACCAGTTTCTTTCGGTTATTTTTTTGTCCGGGTTATAACCGGTATATATATATATATATTATCCTTTATAACCGGTTATTTTTTTAAAAATCCAATAACTGGGTTAAAAAACCGAATCGGAAAATAGGCTCGATTTTAGATTCGATTAGACTAAAATTTACCAAGTTATGAAGCTTTGAATTTCATCATCTAAGACTATTCAACGACAACTGCTTCCTCGAGGCGTCTCTTGGTTGGCGGATTACTGAAAGGGTCTTTATGAATAGGTAAATATTGGCCAATGGATTGTTTTCCTGCAGAAACAATACTAATAAAAAAATTTGCCTACAAACGGCGTCTGTTTTCCTATACAAAACAACCCCGAAAACCGGTTATTACAAAAACCGATTATTTTGAACGGTTATAACCGTCAGGTGAAACCGGAGGTGAGAAAAACTTGAATAACCTAAAACCGGTTATTTTCACAATAACCGCCATTCCTATAACTGAAACAATCAGAAGCATTGTTGTTAAATATATTTAAAGATATTTGTAAAAATTTATTAAATGTAGAGAAAAAAAGTGAGGAAGTAAAACTAATATCACCGAAAAGTGATTTATTTTTTTTATTTTTAAGGTGGTATAAAAATGGTTTTGTGCGATAATTGGCTCCGAAATTGAGGAAAAATGCTAATTAATTTTAATAAAAAATCAAATTATAATTTTAAAAAACCGTTTCTTAATCAGCACCTTCTATCCAAGAAGTAACTGCGCGCCAAATTTGTTTGCAATTTAAATATTTTTTTTTTTGAAATTAGGCTGGTTATCTTAATTAATTTTAGTAACTGTTATTCAAAAAGATAACAAAAATGAATTTAGTGTATGCTTTCGCAGTCTCAAAATTGATGTACACCATTCTATCCATTAGGAATCGTAACCTATAGTTTAACCCGTTATAAGGTTGCGGTAAGTATACTTACCGCCAACTTCATTAATTTTTAAAATGCATTTTTTAAAAGTTGGCTTAAGTTCTCGTCAAATTTTTAGATGAAACAAAAACCTAGATGTTTCAGTTCCTTTTCTCAAACCATAATGAAGTGTCTGGACTTTATAATTAATTATTAATTAGCAAAATTAATTAACAAAAATTATTGTCATCTAATACACTAAATGAATTTCTTTTATTGAATGAATATCAATCCCAAAGCCATTTTACTATAACACTACTAGAAAAAAATGAGTTAAGATGTGTTCTAGAAAATGTCTAATGTTTTTGAAAACACTCACTAGATGGCGCACCACTTCATACCCAATTGGTCAGTTTGTAAAAGTATTTTTTCTGCTTAGCTAGTTGAGCAGCAAAGAAGCCGAATTTGGAGTTAACTGAAAAATCGGAAAGAAGAACTAAGAATTCAGGACACAACATAAGTTCAATTTTATTTTACACGTGTATTGTAACTTTATTACAGAAACTTTCAGAGATATAATATATATATTTTTATATCCAAAATGAATGTTCAACTAAAAAAAAAAGTCTACCTTGAGAATAATTACTATTAAAAGAGATAATTAAAATTTATAGGCATGTTTTAAGAATTTTATTATAAAAGATACTCAGAAAGATTATTTAATAACTGCACCTTAAATTCTATGGATTTTATATAGTGTAAAGACTTTTTCTATACAGTACAACCCCGTTTAACCGAACCAAAGGTGGGTGGGAGCTGTTTCAGATAACGATTTTTAAGATTAAGCCATGAATATCTATAGCTATTTTGTACATAATTATAGTATGTAATTTGAAATGTTTTCAGAGTAAAACGAATTCAAATTTTTTTTGTAGACTACACTTATGTTCTTTATTACAGTTAACCCTCCGTCGGGCCCAATGCGCCCGAGAGGCGCAAGTAAACAATATCATAATTAATATTGTTAATACCCATTAATTTTAATTTAAGCATTCTAAAACACTTATTTCTAGCATTCTAAAACACTTATGTTCTTTATTACAGTTAACCCTCCGTCGGGCCCAATGCGCCTCAGAGGCGCAAGTAAACAATATCATAATTAATATTGTTAATACCCATTAATTTTAATTTAAGCATTCTAAAACACTTATTTCTAGCATCTGACACTTTATTCTAGCATTCTAAAACACTTATTTCTAGCATCTGACACTTTATTCTAGCATTCTAAAACACTTATGTTCTTTATTATTGTTAACACTCCGTCGGGTCCGATGCACCTGACAGGCGCAGGTTAACAATATCATAATTAATATTGTTAACACCCATTAATTTCAATTTAAGCATTCTAAAACACTTATATTCTTTATTATTGTTAACACTCCGTCGGGTCCGATGCACCTGACAGGCGCAGGTAAACAATATCACAATTAATATTGTTAACACCCATTAATTTTAATTTAAGCATTCTAAAACACTTATATTCTTTATTATTGTTAACACTCCGTCGGGTCCGATGCACCTGACAGGCGCAGGTTAACAATATCATAATTAATATTGTTAACACCCATTAATTTTAATTTAAGCGTTCTAAAATTAACCACTGACCATCTTGGAGAGGCTTAAAAGAAAAAAATGTGGATATAGTTGTAGAAAAGTCTCGCCTTATCGATATTTCCATGCAGTACGTGTTTTTCGGATTTGCGTTTTCAGAGACATTTCAGATAACCAGGGTTTCGGTTAACCGGGGATTTACGCACATTTTTTCCATCTACATCAACTGCCACTCATTTCAAATTTTATATCCAAAAAGATACTTTGCCCGTTAACAATAATTAACCCAACACTCCACCATTACCGATGCAGAACAATCATCTTTCCTTCATAACTTTCAGTGCTTATCACCACGTACGCGCACTAACCGATGATGGTAACTCACAATCAACCCATGGATGGCTATTAATTCTTCTTACCTAAAGATCATCAACTCAAATGCAGAGGAACACAACACAACCTAATTAAATATCAATTACTCTGGGGTTAATCGCGATTTTGGAATGAACGCATGACTTCCCCAGACAAAAACAAAAATATCCATGCGCCGGGCACACACGGAATGACTGTCATCACGTGACCAGACGCACCGTCTCCCGTTAGTCATTACGTGAGGGAATAAATCCACTGCTCGATATATTAAAAAGGCGCAAAAAGCGCACGAAAGAAATGAGAAAGTTGGGCCAGCGCAGAAAAGCCATTATGGCTAGACGCCGGAATGATATTGCACAAACGCCGGGTAATGTTAGTCGAAAGATTCGACAAAACATGGTCATCTGTTGTCTATTTTCTGGTGCGCCCTAACTTATGATATCTTCCTGCAAAAAAAATGTTTTATGAAATAAAAGTTAAAGAAGGGGTTAATTTAAAGTCACAGATTAGACGGGATAGTCTCGAATTCCGACTTTTTTTCCCGGATTGTCCCGAATTTTATTTATTAGTAAATAGTTCACATACAAAAAATGTTTGGTGAGATGAAAGTTAAAGTATGGGTTAATTTAAAGTCCCAGATTAGATGGGATAGTCTCGAATTTTGACTTTTTTTTCCGGGTTGTCCACAATTATATATATAAATAAATAGTTTACATTAAATTAAACACTAAAGATTTAAGTTTTTATAAAAGTTAGCTTCTGAAGATTCTCCTTGCCAATTTCTACTATGCATGACCACATGAATGTGATCAATGTGGAAAATCTGCCTGAAGGAAAAAATAAAAAGTTTTATTTATAATTCTTTATGCCCTCTCATTCTTCAATATTTTTTACAATTAACTTATTTTATAGTTCTAGAAATTTTTTCAATCTCATTTTTTTGTTTATTTTTTATTTTATTTATCTATTTTAATGTTGCCCAGCAACACCAACATACCAGCTCGCATCCTGGATTGTGCGTTCGGGTTCTTTGTTCCAGATTATACAGGACAATCAGATTATACAGGACAATCATGGTTAATTGGTTGTTTCGGCTTGAAAAACTGTCCTGGATTCGAACAAATTTTGCATAAAATATCTCGGATTGTCCTATTTTTTTACTTACATGTAAATGGGTCAGATAAAATAAAATTTTAAAATGTTAATTAGATTTACTTAAAGTTGATTAATAGAATTTCTTAAGAAGCGAATTGAAGTTTCCGCAGAATTCTTCCCAGCTTCTATTACATGAAGAATATGTTAGTGAATGGTAGTAGCTCAGTATCATAACTTCTATGAATAATGTTAATTGGATGCAATAGAAACATAACATATTAATTAATGTCTTCCATCTATGCACATGTCAACCATTTTTGCATTTAACAGCACTGCAGTTATTATTATTATTATTACATTTTAAAAATTTGGGTTTCTTTAAAGAAAATATGGAGAGCCAGCGTTTCTAAATATTATGTTTCAATATTTATTTTAACATTAATTTTTAAATATTACTTTGTATTTAATACAAACTGTTCACACTTGCAAAAATCTAATCATCTTATTTTGATAACTATTAATACTTTCACTTTGTATGACTTTCCTAAATCATTTTCTTTCGGTAATGAATTCAATTTATTAAATTTTTGCATATTTTGTCTCCATGGGTACGTCAACATCTATAGATACATTCTCTACAATTTTTCATGAATTACCCAATGTCTCTCTTTAATTCCATATAATTCAAAATCCAAAGCTCTAAACAAACAATTCCTCTTTACAAAACACTTGCATATATAAACTGTTCTCACGGTAATAGACTGTCCTTTCCAAAGCCGTTTATTGTCCTGAGAATAGTTTCTGTCCTACCACATCTCACAACAAAAGAAAAGTTATGGAAAATCTATGTCAAAAGCTGCACAACAACCTCATTAATTGAAAAATAACAAATTAAATAACTGCCATAAAGATAATGAGATATAAAATAATGTCAAATTGAAAAATATAATTATTTGTGCTTTGTTGAACAACAGTTATTAAAATATACACACTGATTGCTCAAATTCTTGTATAGACAATATTGTTTGAATGAATATCAGAATAACAGATAGAAATAATTTCCTTAGGCGCTTGAGCCGGATCCATTTCGATATTTCCTTCTTTTTGCTTTCTCGTATACGAAGTATACAAAGAGAAAGTATTGTAATCGTCAAAAAATTCGAACTCGAGATTTCGACGGATCTCCACGTTTTAGACCTCCATGAGTCCGAAAAACACAATTTTGAAATTATGTCTATCTGTGTGTGTGTGTGTCTGTGAACACGATAACTCGAAAACTATTAGAGCTACGGGGATGAAATTTGGTATGTGATCTTTACACATAATTTATAGGTTTCTATCAAATTTTGGACAAAATCCGTCCACGGGAAGTCTATCTGCCTGTCTGTCCGCGGTCATGCCAACACTATAACTCAAAAACTTGAATAGCTAGATGGATAAAATTTTGTTCACAGTTTTATCATCATCATGAATGTAGGTCCACATAAAATTTTGGGCGAAATCCGTCAAAGGGTTGACTGTCTGTCGGTCGGTATAATTTACTTTTGAAGAGAATCCGTTATATCCACGAGCATGCGTACTGGAAGCAATCTTCTGTGCACGCGAAAGGAACGGAACGGAATTTCATTACCGAGTAGCGAATTACGTCAGTTTGTCCTTGAGCCGGTAAGAGCGGGAAATCGGTACGCATCTCTTTGAATTTGATTCTTTGCCTAGATATTTTTCAAGCACTATAACGAAACACCTTCTGATAGTCATTGGATTCTGGGAAACAGCAGGTTCGAATTTTTTTAGCCACGCGGGGGAAGGGGAAACGGCACCTTTTTGGGGAAGTATACGAGAAAGTTTAGGGGAGAACACTCCCGCTGGTTTTCACAGAGTTTCCCCAATACTTGCGAAAAGTGATGCATCAAGATCATCAAATGAAATAAGAATTGTACTGTTAGCTAAGTTTCAAAGTAGAGCATATAATAGATCTGACAAGTTTCAGTTACCAAGCCGTCATTTACTTTTGCTCTATAGAACGAGAGCTTTTAAAATATCCACACTGATTGTTCAAAGTTCTTGTACGTGAAAATATCGTTTCAGAACTTTTGGAACATAAAAGTAAGCTTCCAAATAACCGACATTCGAATATATGAGCATGAGATCGGAACAAATGTGCAATGAGAATGGCAGAATCGATTTCGACGCTTCATTTTTTCGCAGAGTCCCATTACTTGCAAACAGCGATGTATCAAGATTATGAATGAAATAAGAATTATACTGTTGGTTGGGTTTCAAAGTAGAGCACATCATAGATCTGACAAGTTTGAGTTACTAAGCCGATGTTTACTTTTGGGCAGCAGAACGAGAGCTGCTATGGAGTGTGAAAGGGGACGTGGTCATTGCTGACCAAAGACGAGACTGTGGGCTGTAAACTTAAATTTATTATCACTAAAAATAAAATCTATGTGACCAGCGCGAACTCATAGCTCAAAGAGCCTCACACATCGACGCTGATCAGTTAGGTTCACAATCACACTGATACTGAAAACACACACAAATAACACCATCCCTGTGGACTAGTGTTTCTTAAACATTGATAGTTCAACTATCGATAGTTTTCCCAAACTATCGATAGCTTTCTCCCAGGCGATACTATCGATAGGTGTTCTTCCAGTCGATAGTTTTGAAACTATCGATAGTTCCAGTCGATAGTTTTGAAACTATAGATAGTTCCAGTCGATAGTTTTGAAACTATAGATAGTTCCAGTCGATAGTTTTGAAACTATCGTTAGTTCCAGTCGATAGTTTTGAAGCTATCGTTAGTTCCAGTCGATAGTTTTGAAACTATCGATAGTTGCAGTCGATAGTTTGGAAACTATCGACTGAAAATGCGCCTATCGATAGTATTGCCCGGGAGAAAACTATCGATAGTTTTGAGAAAGTCGATACTATCGATTGTTTCAGTCGATAGTTCCGAAAACCCGAAACTATCGACTTGGCTTCGATTGTATCGATAGTCTATCGATGTTTAAGAAACACTACTGTGAACTCTAAACCCCATGGGTGAGTCGGTAGCCTTGGGTTATGGACACAAAAAACACAGCTAGAGGGAGCAACATATTATGAGCAGTTAGGCCGTATAAGGCCGTAACACACACCGATTGCTCAAAATTCTCGCACGGGAGAATATTGTTTCAGAACTTTTGGAATATAAAATTAAGCTTCCAAATAACTGAAATCCGAATATAAGACCAAGAGAATGGAACAATTGTGC
>BGPR01005134.1:73946-93318 GCA_013235015.1 Araneus ventricosus
TGAAACTAGATAGAATCGTTGATCTTGAATCTATATCAACGATGAATGAAACTAGATAGAATCGTTGATCTTGAATCTATATCAACGATGAATAGATAGAATCGTTGATTTTGAATCTATATCAATGATAAACCATCGGTTAACAACAATAATATAGTTAGTTTAATATAAATGATAAGCCATAAGGTTGAAAAACAGAAGGAAGTCTACTTTCAACTTACCCGTTTCTAATTAATCCCATATATATTTTCTGTTTTCAAAATCCCTTTTTCTCAACTAATATGAAGCCTACAGCGATGAATAATGCATCAGTGGATAAGATTTTTTTATCGACTTCCGATACAGCATATTCAGTTTACAATGAAAAGCTATGTTTACTTAAAATTTATGTTATAAGAAAAATTAAGATAGTACCAAACAACATCAATTAAATTCTGCCAACAATGTCAACGGCTTTATGACCACATGCATATTATGCCCGAAAAATGAAGACCGCACAAAAATTAACGAACAAATTTTGCGAAGCACCGTAGAAGGAGATTGCAAAGTTTATTACAGTTGTGATTCCGCCCAATCTGACGAGGGCACTGACAACCAATTGTATCCTCCAGAATTCTTAAATAGCTTAAATCTATCAGAAGTTTGAACACATAAATTAATTTTGAAGAAAAATACTAATATCAGGTTGATAAGACATTTAAATGCTGAACAGGGCTTGACCAGTGGAGAAAGAAAGAATGGCCGTCACGCACCGCCATGAATACACTGTCAATGCTGAGTTAACTAATTCTGGAAAAACTGCTGTCAAACCACGAATTAACCCCACTCCCATTCGACCCAAATATGCCTTTTCAAATGATCTGAAAAAGCACTTCCCCCCTGAAAGTTGTCTTCGCAATGATTCGATAAGTCTCAGGACAAATGCTTCAAAGAGCTGTATTATATTCGTCAAATGCTGAATGTATTTACCCAAGGAAATCTAACAATATTTGGAGGGGAAGTTGAATGAGGGAAAGTTTTCTCACGGATTTACTGGTTTAATTTAACCCTCTGAGCGCTCAATTATTTTGAACTTTTAGCTATCAGGTTAGTAAAATTAGCTTTTAAAGTAAATGAATCGATGAACGAGCTATCTGCTTTTGAACTAAACGTGAAAAACAGAAAAAGACGTTCGCGATAAAAATTTGGCGATAAAATGAAGGTTTTAGAAAAGGGTGAGAAAATTAATTCTAGAAAAAATTATGTCTCTTAGAAACTGAGATCTGGAGATTCTTCTTGAGAATTCCATGTGAAGATACGCCCTGTCGGAAAGCTATATATACCCGAGGTGCTCAAACGAATGAATCGCTTTGGAGTTTCGTTCGTAGTGCGAGCTGGTCAGCTATTAGACGCTGAGCGCTATTGGTAGAGCTGTTTTTTAATTAATGATTTGATGTCTGCTGTTATTTTTAGTTTATACAAATCATGACTTTCTTGGAACCTGTGATCCGTGTTTTCTGGAATATTCGTGGAATAAAGCGCCATTTTCCACTACCCAGCTTATTGGACTACATTCACCGGACACACACCAGGCTATTTTCGTATTAATGTATATTATAGATGCGTCAATCGATTAAAAATGTTAAGCGAAAACAACCACACGACTGCATGGTAAAACTATGTTATCACGCACACAATGCCTAATGAAATTGGAGAAATTAAAGTACACTTATTTCCACCTATCCGGCCTAATGCGGCCGGGCAGGCCGGATAACAAAAAAGCTGGAAAGGCCGGAATTCTGTAGAAAGCACGTATCGAAAGACTCAAAATCATTGGCAAGACCCAAGCTTACAGAGGTTAGTTTTTTAATTAAAAAATTGTTAATACTTTTTAAAAATTTATAATTTGGATTATTAAAAGTAAGATATTGGAAAAAAATCCGTGAATTTTTCTTACCTCACTTCCTACCCCACCCATACCACTAAAACACTCTTTTCATACCAAAATCCGCTCTTGTTCATATTCATATCTAAGAATAAAAATAATATACGCATTTTAAGATCAATTTTATAATCTCTAGCTTAGTTGCAAGAATCACAAAATCACGCACACAATACAGGGTGAATATATACACTTTTAAAATAAACAAAACATTAACGTAAAACGCAGGTTCAGTTCTTTTAAAAATTATTTTGATTTATTTTACATGAGCTGGCATGTAATGGAAATCAATTAGATTCAAAGATATAAGAATACTGAACTGCCATTACTCGTTAAAGCAGTATGTAAAGTCTATGGTAGTCTGTGTATGTATAGTTATAGTAATAATAGGTCTATAGTCTATGCTTAGGAAAAATTGGGAAGAAAATATGTTCAGATATTAATTTTGTGATATTAAATCTAGATAGTCATTTTTTTTAAATTCATAATATGGAATAGTTAACGTAAAATCTTCAAACAACCCCCGGAATTTTTCGAATCCGGGGAAAAGACTCAAAACAGAGTCGAAACCATACATAGGAAAGTTTGGGAAACAAATTTTTCAGATATTAGTTTTGCAAATTAAGTCTAGATAATCATTTTTAAATTTATAAAGTGACCTATTTAAAAGTGAAAAATACAGGCATTTTCTAGACCAGGATAAAGAATTGAAAGCACGTTTAGGAAAAACTGGGAAGACCCAATTTTCCAGAGACAAATTTTGTAAAATTAAATATTGATAATCAATTTTTAGTATTTATTTCAATTTTATAATTTGAACTATTTAAAATAAGATAGTAAAAAAATTCCGAAAATTTTTCTAAGCTGGACCAAAGAATCAAAACCCGGCTAATCCGAGACGCACAATCACTTCAAGAAGGGCGCAAAACCCCTTATGAAAATTTAAAACTAAAAATTTCAATACTATTCCTTATTAAGAGTACCTTCGATTTTTCAGCAAGATGGACGAAAAACCGCATGCCAATATTTTGTTTTGTAACCTAAGCTATTTTTATCTACAATATCGAACCACGCCAGTACCATGTTACTTTTTTTACCGACATAAAGAGGGTGGGAGAATATAGAGAGAAGCGTGGGAGCAAATACTGTAGCGCGTGCATTATTGATTACACGTAAGTGTCTTAGTTCCCGCAACCCCTAAACAAATTACAACCCACCTTTTCCCATAAGTAGAATTTCGAGTAGCATTATTGGGATACTAACCTAACAAATCAAATACAACTCGCAGTAGAATCTTGTGTAGGAGTTTAAGTAAGGTTATTTTAATACAAATACAAAACCTTAACTTCATATTAATTATTCATGATTTTTATCATGCTCTCAATCGAAACTATCCTTCAGTAATAAAAAAGAATGCGAGATTCACAAAAGGTATACCAATGCTAAAGGGCTTTAATAATGAAAAAAAGTATTTTAGTGAAAACTTAACTATTAGTATACGAGTTCGACTATTTTACATACAGAAGTTAAAAAATGATTTTTCTTCTGAATTGTAAGGTGACCAACATTTTCCAATGAAAAGGAGCACACAAATAAATTGAAATTATGCATACATACTTGTTTTAAATTGTAATTATGCATACATGCTTATTAATTATTATTTAGATGAGTACTTTTCCGTAGAATGAATATTTTTTGTCGATGTATCATCTTCTAACAATATACTGGAAATATCTGAACAAGAAATATCCTTCATAGTGAATTTAACGTCAAATGCTGTGACTAGAGTATCAACATTCAATTTCGATTTCTCACATATCCAAAAATCACTAGCAAGTGAAAATACCCTTCCAACTGCTGCTTTAATTCTAGGGCAGTACGACAAAAATTGAACAAGAATAAATTTTCACATGAAATATGTTCATTTTTGAAATGGCTGAATATTTCCACCATCTATTAGCAATTTCATAGTGTTTATTTTCCTATTGTATTAATTTTTCAGAATTTAAATCTAAATTCAGTCTTCTAATTTCAAATATTGAAAAGGAGGATACTTCTCGAGGGATGACAAAACTTACAAAAGGATGACACTTCTCGAGGGATGACAAAACTTACAAAAGGATGAAACTTCTCGAGGGATGACAAAACTTACAAAAGGAGGAAACTTCTCGAGGGATGACAAAACTTACAAAAGGAGGACACTTCTCGAGGGATGACAAAACTTACAAAAGGAGGACACTTCTCGAGGGATGACAAAACTTACAAAAGGAGGACACTTCTCGAGGGATGACAAAACTTACAAAAGGAGGACACTTCTCGAGGGATGACAAAACTTACAAAAGGAGGACACTTCTCGAGGGATGACAAAACTTACAAAAGGAGGACACTTCTCGAGGGATGACAAAATTTACAAAAGGAGGACGACCTTACCTCCTTACCTTATGAATTGTATTATTAAAAGCTTTTTAAATCAAAATACAAAAAATTAGAAAAGGCATTCTCTCTAATGTAGATTTGAGATTTTGGAGAATCTTCACAGAATGATTATGCTCGAATTAGACAAATCCGATCTGAAGCCAACTGATTTTGTTTTAGAGTTTAATTTATTTATAAAAATAGTGAAAGAGTACTCTTTTATAGAAACACTAAAAGTTTATTTTAGAACTACCGTCCTACCGCCAGGAGAAAAACCCCGAGCAGGGTTGCTTCAAATTGACTAGTCAAAGAAAGGAGGGATACGGATGTAAAATCAGCCGCAACATTTGGCAAACTAAGCGCACTTCCGTTAAGCAAGGAATTCGTTTTCAAACGAAGTACAAAGAGAAACGAGACTTCCGCTGGCTCTACTATTATCTCTAAATGAAATAAAGCCCTTTCCTTCACCCCTCAAAATGCAGTGGAATAGCCCGTTTCCATAACGATCGCCACCGGCATGTCTGGTGTCTAAGGTTTTTCTCGTGGCGGGTGGACAGTAGCTTGTATGTCATTACATATTCAACTATAAGTGGCATGCTAACTATGCGAAAGAAAGGTGTGCAAAATAGAAAAGGTACAACAATTAAAAAAACTCTAATCGTTCAATATAAGGGAGAGACACCCAGAAAGGAGGCGGAACGCCGTTCCGGCACTGCTTTTTTTAAAAAAAGAAATAGATAAGAAAAAAATTGGAAAAACGTCCTTAAAACGGCGCGACTTTTGTCACACAGGTTAGAGAATTCCGGCACTGCTTTTTTAAAAAAGAAATAAATAAGAAAAAATTGGGAAAACGTCTTTAAAATGGCGCGACTTTTGTCACCCAGGTTAGAGAATTCCGGCACTGCTTTTAGAGCGTCCTGGCACTGCTTATTTTGCGACTGCACCACTGGAGACGCCGAATTGAATCGATATCATAACTTCAATTCTATTAAATATTTGGGCCGTTAAATAGGCAAATTATGTTGTAACGATGCAAATAAGGTGAATCATATCATTTTTAGGAAAAATCGCTACGTGGGTAAGGTTAGAGAATATACGTTTCTCGTGGCGGTTGGACAGTAGCTTATATGTCATTACATCTTCAACTATAAGTGGCATACTAGCTATGCGAAAGAAAGGTGCGCAAAATAGAAAAGGTGCAACAACAGAAAACTTTAATCGTTCAATATAAGGGAGAGACGCCCAGAGTGGAGACGGAACGCTGTTACGGCACTGCTTTTTTTAAAAAGCAAATAAATGAGAAAAAATTGGGAGAACACCCTTAAAACGGCGTGACTTTTGTCACCCAGGTTAGAGAATTCCGGCACTGCTTTTAGAGCATCCTGGCACTAGTACAAGCTATTCTCTAAATTGATGAATTGTCTTAACTTTCGAGCATTTTATTTATACAATAAAAATTAGTATAATTTTAACAAATTTATAATATATATTACTTCATTTTTAATTGAAAATCATAATTAAATACATTTGAACTTATCGTACCTATTGAAAAGTTTGCAGCATTTACTTAAATAACTGCAAAAGTCTCTAATCTCC
The DNA here is from genome assembly GCA_013235015.1 of Araneus ventricosus. Classification (NCBI taxonomy): domain Eukaryota; kingdom Metazoa; phylum Arthropoda; class Arachnida; order Araneae; family Araneidae; genus Araneus; species Araneus ventricosus. The sequence goes on from BGPR01005134.1 coordinate 79,879, forward strand.
GTATAACGAAATTTTCTCTATAACGAATTTTTCAATTGGAACCAAGCGATTTCGTTATAGGGAGACTCCACTGTACTCCCGTAGAAAGGGTCACTTTTCTTACGAATAAGTTGTGTACGAGCTAGAAAACACAGTTGCAAGTCGTAATTTACAAAGCAACGTTAATTACCTAAGTTAACTTTGAGAAATCTTGCCAAGAATTTCATTTATTTTTAAATCTACACCAAATATACTGAAGCAAAAATGTGTCCTTCCTAAAAATGCAAGATTTAAGTTCACGTGTTTATTCCTTACCTTTTCATTAATAAATAAAAAACTGAAGAAATATGTGTTTTCTTGAATTTACATAATATTCAATAAAGAATTTAAAATGTCCAGTTTTGAGAGAAAAGATAAATGGTCACTCTAGGCATTCCAGATGTCTGCATACAGAAGAAGGATTATAGTTTAATTTTGAAGTATCTTTTGTTTAATAAAAGATTATTCATTCATTGTATAGTAAAACGTAAATGGGTAATAAAATCATAAATTACATTTTGTATTGTAAAAGAGCATTGGGATTTTTACCTAGTAGATTTCGTAGTTTAAAATATATAATTTTTAATACGAGAAAATAAAAGCCCATTCTCAGACACTCTTCTAGCAATCCATTGGAAAAGAATCCAACATTACAGTTACTAAAACGCATATTAGAAAATTCCAGGTTACAATACTGACAAAGCCAGAAAAGACGAAAAAATTAACATCAAACTTATAAAATTTAAAAGCTCAGAGAAAATATTTTGTCCGCTAATATGAATTATTCCGAATGTAGGTCAGAAATAAACAAATAATCAGTTGATAATCAAATCGATAATAGTGTACTAAAATAAAATTACATGATTTGGACACCAAAGTAGGTAAAAATGGAATAACCTAAGATATTTCAAGCATCTTGATAACTTCCCATCCTCCATTCCACAGATCAATTCATGCAATCGTACAGAAAATAAATTATTCCTTTCAATTTATTTTCCTGTGAAAAAAGGCCAATTGATTGAGAAATTACGACAAAAACATATCCACTAGAAAGAAAGAAGGAAAAAAGGCAGGAATGATAATGCAGAAAGCAAAGCGGCAAAGTTTGGCATTTTTGGAGGAGAGTGTGGCGTTGCCTTTCCGTCCATAAATCTCGAGTGACGTCACATGAGACGGGCGCCAAGGGTAGTGGCACCGTCTGCACCCAGGGCGTAGACCTTCGGGTCATGTGACAGACTTCGCTTTCGAAAGATCCGATGTAACACTTTACAACATTAAAAGCCTTCTTCTCTCGGCCCTTTTTTTATTATTATTATCCTTTACTTTGTTTGCGAGTTTTATACAGTTATCTCATTTAAGAGCGTTTGTATCGTTTCTTCTTTTATTTTTTAAGGACGATGAAGTTTGGTATTTTAATCTGGGATACTGCATAGGAATGGCGCAACGAAATTGCATGGTTATCTATCAATAAAAGCTTTCGCGCCCTTTTTTTTTCTACAGCTGATTGGCGGGTGTTCGATGTAGTAGGACACGCGTTTTTTCTGAGGAATATGCAATCAAAAATTGGAAATCGGACAAATAAATACCCTCTTAACAAATTTGAGCGCACTGGGCTAGAGTAATTTCTTGCCCCATCAGAACCGAAACTAGAAATTTGAGGGCCTATGGATAGGGTTGCAATAATTATCAAGCATTGATACGGGACGTTTAGGTGGTAAGTGCGGGTGTTCGATGTAGTAGGAGACGCTTTCTTCCGAGGAATATGCAATCAAAAATTGGAAATCGGAACAAATTAACAAATTTGAGCGCTCTGGGCTAGAGTAATTTTGTGCCCCATCAGAACCGAAACTAGAAATTTGAGGGCCTATGGATAGGGTTGCAATAATTATCAAGCATTGATACGGGACCTTTAGGTGGTACGTGCGGGTGTTCGATGTAGTAGGAGAATCTTTCTACCGAGGAATATGCAATCAAAAATTGGAAATCGGAACAAATTAACAAATTTGAGCGCACTGGGTAGAGAAATTTTGCGCCCCATCAGAACAGAAACTAGAAATTTAAGGGCATATGTCTAGGGTTGCCATAATTGCCAAGCATTGATACGGGACGTTTAGGTGGCAAGTAAATAAAACATGAAAAAATTGGGTAGGCAATGCTTTATTTTACTCTGATAAAAAAATAGTTTAAGCAATCTAATAATATGAACACGTAGAATAATTATAAAAAAGGTACTAGGCTAATCCTTTTTTATCCAATCATATTTTTAAAGTTTGATTTTATTTTCTTAATTATGTCATTTTCTTCTTTCACATAATTATAAAATTGGGCGCAAGTCATTTAAAAATTGTAATGTCAAGTCAATTGTCTCCACTGACAACCTGTTTCTTTCGTCTGACCATTGAGTTGACATTAGGGAAAATATTCTCTCCACATTTGCATTCTGGGCTGGAATGGAAAATTCGTATTCAGATAGCTTTAACCCTTTGCGGCGCAAGGCAGTAAATTTTTGGAAATGTGATGAAAAAACATCATGAATGGGTTTAGTTTATTGTCTAGACATAGAATATACAATTTTTTTTAAAAAAAAACTTGCTTCATTCCGAGGGGGGGGGGGTCGTCCCCTTTTGGAGTCACACCTTCATACAAGAACCCCCTTCGATACAGCCACCTTGATACACTCAAAAACTATTGTTGAATATTACAGAAAATCACAAATTAAAACTTCAAGAATATTGGAGGAAAATTTTCGAGTTAATTTGCTAAAATTGTAAACATCCAGAACTGAAAAAATTTCTCATCTCTAAGTTAAGGAATTTTCCCAAAATTTATATCTAATAATTCCTATTCCGAAACGAACTTTTATAAGGCTGCTATATGCATTCTAAAAGGAGTACTATTATCCCTATCCTAAACCTAGTATTTCACATTTATAGATGAATTTAACGGTTGAGAAGCGAGTGAAATTAGGTGTGCCATCAGCTGGCATACTGCGCCGCAAAGGGTTAAGGGATCATGTGTGCTGATCAATATACTTTATATCTGCAAAACACTTCAGCCATTTCTCTTCCATACTCAATTTCATAGTTGCTTCGCAGTTTTGGTTGGTATTATTTTTTCTCTAAATCTTTTAGATATACAAACTGGTAGAATAGAATCTCAGTTCGGCCAATATCGAGAAAACGGAACAAATAGTAATACAGGACTGAGTAGTGAAATACGAAACGTATGGCCTAGTAATCCTAACGATAATCCTTGTTTAATAAAATAATTTAGGAGTAAACTATGGTATCAGGCATCAGTATGCAGCTCTCTATTTCATCACTGATAATGCAGGTAACATTCATTATACGCATGTTTAGGATTTTCTCGATGATTGGCTATATATGAATATTTTTTGAATTCATATATATGGTTTATACAACATTACAAAATCGATTCGTGTCTAGTTACAAATCATGATCATATTTTTACTTTTAGCAAATCATGATCATATTTTTACTTTTAGCATATTTAAAATTATAATTAAACAATTCTTTGGTTCAAAAATAAAATTAGTATATTAAGTTTTTAGGCGCTCTTGGATCAGTTTAGTTTAGCTATAATAAAGTCTCGTTTTGAAGCAACACGAGGGCTATTTTGGGACGGACCTCGTAATTTTAAACCTCGGTCAGATGAAGAGGACGAGAGCTGAGCTGGCACCCCCTCTCCAAACCTCCGCACCACACCAGCGGAAGAACTTCTGATCCCCTACGTATGATTTAACTTGCAACAGGTCCACGTACACGGGGAATTTTCAGTGGAATCGGGTTTCGAACCCGAGACCTTACTACTTAGACACCACGACTCTTGAATCCGAGGCGCCCCTGGTCTACAGCCCAGTAAGTCAAATGGATAAGACAGCTCTGCATGCGGTGAAAGTAGTGACCAGACGCCTCGGATTTAGGGGTGGGAAAAACCTACCGGTTTAAACCAAAAACCGGTTTTTTTTCCGTTTCGGTTAACTGGTTTTTTTCGGTTATTTTTTGTTACGGTCATAACCGGTTATTTATTTTAAATCCAATAACCGGGTGAACCAGCGGGAGTGGTCTCCTCTAAATTTTCTCGTATACTCCTAACACATGTACAGAAAACCAGCGGGAGTGTTCTCCCCTAAACTTTCTCGTATATTTCCCCAAAAAGGTGCCGCTTCCCCTTCCCCCGCGTGGCTAAAAGAATTCGAACCTATTGTTACCTAGAATCCAATGACTATCAGAAGATTTTTCAATATAGTGATTGAAAAATATCTAGGTAAAGAATTTCAAAGAGATGCGTAACGATTTTCCTCTCTTACCGACTCAAGGACAAATTGACGTAATTCGCTACTCCGTAATGAAATTCCTCTTCGTTCTTCCAATACGCATGCGTGTGGAGATCACTTTTGAAGAGAATCCGTTAATTATACGGACCGACAGACAGTCAACCCTTTGACGGATTTGGTCCAAAATTTTATACGGACCTACATTCGTGACGATAAAACTGTATAAAATTTTATCCATCTGGATTTTCAAATTTTTGAGTTATTGCGTTCGCATGACCTCGAACATACAGACAGACAGACAAACTTCCCGTAGATGGATTTTGTCCACAATTTGACAGAAACCTACAAATTATGTGTAAAGACCACATACCAAATTTCATCCCCGTAGCTGTAATAGTTTTCGAGTTATCGTGTTCACAGACAGACATAATTCCAAAATTGTGTTTTTCGGACACAGGGAGGTCTAAAACGTGGAGATTCTTCGAAATCTCGAGTTCGAATTTTTTGACGATTACAATACTTTCTCTTTGTATACTTCGTACACGAGAAAGTAAAAAGCGGGAGTTGTCTTCTCTAAATTTTCTCGTATACTCCTAACACATGTAGAGAAAAAATAAGCTAAAAGACAGTGAAACGAAAAGGCACCCCTACCGCAGTGGGAGAAAAAAAAAAGCGAAACGTCATACCACGATTTCCGAAGGTCGTCCAACGCGGAAGTGGAATTAGAAGCCGGCGTGATTACCAATAGGGCTGGGTGTAAGATAAGGAAACCGACATTTGCAATTTGAACGCCTTTTTTTAAAACCGATTGACAAAAAAATTGGACACAAATCTACCATTAAAGTAAGAAGGCAACAATCCAAATTTCATTTATCAAAGTTATTTTTTAAAGAAGTTATTGCGTTCAAAAGTATGCGATTATACAGACAGTCAACCCTTTGACTGATTTGGTCCAAAATTTGATACGGACCTACATTCCTGATGATGATAAAAATGCATACCAAATTTTATCCATCTATCTATTTAAGTTTGTAAGTTATCGCGTTCAAATTAACACGGACATACAGACAGACATACTTCACGTGGACGGAGTTTGTCCAAAATTTGATAGTAACATACAAATTATGTGTAAAGATCACATACTAAATTTTATCTCCGTAGCTCTAATAGTTTTCGAGTTATCGTGTTTACACAGACAGATAGACAGACAGACATAATTCCAAAATTGTGTTTTTCGGACTAGGGGAGGTCTAAAACGTGGAGATTCGTCAAAATCTCGAATTTGAATTTTTTGACGATTAAAATACTTTCTCTTTGTATACTTCGTATACGAGAAAGTCTAAAAGCCGGCAAAATCAGCTATCAAAGGCTCGATTTTAGGTTCGAGTAATGGAGTTTTGAATTTCACCATCTTAGGCCAATCAACGGCCACCGCTTCTTCGAGGCGGTTATTGAAATGGACTAAAATAGTCATAGTGATGCTTTCATAACTCGGTTAGTTTGGGTAGCAGAAGAGTGGAACATTTTGTTCAAAATTTTAGTTTTCCAAACATATTTTAATAAATATGATTAATAGGACCGGGGGAATGTATAAAAATTTAGACATAGCTATTTTTTATTATTATACATATAGACGCAAACAACACAAAATACGATTATTTACGTCAGAACTCTCTAATATCTTTTTTTTATTTGTCAACAATACTTATTACAATTCTTAAAATTTTGTCTACAATACATATTGTATTAATTACTCATTTATTATTATTACTTATTGCATTAATTACTTATTTATAACCATTACTTATTACATTAATTACTTATTTATAACCATTACTTATTACATTAATTACTTATTTATTGATATTACTTATTGTATTAATACTTGCTTGTATATTATTAATAAAATTTTTTGTCTATAAACGTTGTTTCTTTTTTTTTAATTCGAAAACCGGTTATTTCAAGAACCGGTTGTTTTGAGCGGTTTTCACCGCCCGGTGAAAAAAACCGGTTGCTTTTGCAATAACCGACATCACTACTTATTTATCTCTTCCTGTCTTTTTTAATTCCGTGATAATTAATTATTTTTATTTTGTTATCGGCTTTTGAGATCTTATTCTGCCTTCGAGCACGATTCTCGGATTCAAGTTGAGAAAATTTGGCCACAGTTTTTTGTCAAAAGTCTCGTGAGATACTAACATTGCATCGAAATTTTTGCAAAGTATCGATTTATGAGAATTTGCCTTATTAAACCCTATTATTAATACGATATCTATAATTTTGAATTATATAAATAATTTCATTATTTAAAATTACTTTAGATTTCCTCTTCTTTAAAGAGATGTTTTTTAAAAATTAAACCGACGAAACAAGAACGGTAATTTTTGCAAACTACAGTAGTCTCCCTACAGCGAATTTCTCCCTATAACGAAACTTTTAATCGGAATGTTAAATAACATTCAAAATATTTTCCATATAACGAAGTGGTTGTCTTCCTATAACGAATTTTTTCATACCTTTATCTTTTCGATTTTTGTCATTTTTGAAGAAAGTTGCTAATTTCTGTGCAAACAAATCGCTCACACGTGCATGTTTCTGGAACCACACGCATTGTTCATTCCAGCGATAACACATAACAATAGAATGCTATGTGAAGGGTAATGCAGTTGTGGGAACCTGGGTTTCTACAGAGGGAGCAACATTTCTACGGGTCAAGATTCCAAGAATCGGGGTGGAGTGGGAGTGGAAACAGCAAATGGATGTGACAATACGCATTTTATGTTTATCCATACTAGTGCATATTATTCTCTAAATTGGTGAATTGTCTTCACTGTTGGGTATTTTATCTATACAAAAAAATTAGTATAAATTTTAACAAATTTATAATAAATATTACTTCATTTTTAATTGTAAGTCATAATTAAATATTTTTGAACTTATCGCACATACTGAAAGGTTTGTTACATTTACTTAAATAATGGCAAAAATCTCTAATCTCCGTATAACGAAATTTTCTCTATAGCGAATTTTTCAACTGGGAGCAAGCGATTTCGTTATAGGGAGATTCCACTGTATCTTAAATACGAGACTATGAGGAGAACTAGAAAATGACCCGCCATGGTCTGATGGGTGCAAATTGCCTCTTCATTCGAAAGATTTCCCGTCAAATCTGAAGTGTTTAAATAGATATATATGCGAGAGAAATGTATAATATGGATTGAAAACAACTAAAATAAACATATGTATCATGACAGGAAATATTTTTTTATTTACATATTTCTTTATTCAAAAACCCTCTTGGTAAACATTCAGTTGTGAAGTATTTTTCGTTTTTTAACAGGTTTCCTTGTACTTCAGATGTCTTTGTGTAAATTTTAACGTTGCCAAAAAATATTATCAAATTATATCGTCACGATTGCAGTAAATAATTAGATGCATCGTGGCGTCCAAACTATATCACGTGCATGATATACCACTGACGTAATTTACTACTTTCTATTGGAAAAAGGAAATTAATTTGAAATATAGGATTAATATAATTTAAAATTTATCGGGAACTATTGATCGTAGCGAGATAAATTTTATATCAGTCGATAGCAAATTTTATTTCACTATTTTAGAGCTATCAAATTTGAAATTAGAACGACAATTACTCTTTTAAATTTAAAATGACTGAAATTTAGGTTCTCTAACAATGAAATAATGCTGTTTAACGTTTCGCAGTGCTATGGTGCGAGTTTTATTGTTGGTGACGTCACAGCGTTACCGAGAGATCTGGGCTATTATATTAGTAATAATGCATTCTTACCTTCAGTGATACAATAGGAGGGAAGTTTTCCAAGACAAAATTCCAAGAATGAGTCAGCTTTGTTTCCTTCATCATAGAGAAGATCTCAATTCCAGTAGCTTCACAATGAGGAAAATTTCCCTAAAAAGAATTAAAGGAAATTAATATGAAAAATAATTACACAAATGGATGAAGCAGATTTTACGCAGATAATAGAGTATACATGTCGATCCCTTTTTTTCCTCCAACACAGAGGAAATTTCAATGCCTTATGTTTATCTTCCCATTATCAATCTCGGGTACTTCAGCTTATTTATTTAGATTGCTGTGCTGTTTCTCAACTTGCGGTTCCGTAATCTTTTAAGAGTCTACATAGAATTTCAAAGAATCCGCGAATACTTCATTGTACAATGGATGATCGGTTAACGAACACAGACAGTTCAAAGCTTGCGACTTGACACCATAAGGAAAGTTCATGAACACAATGAGCAGCAGGTGTAAGAATGACAGTTCTAAAATAACGTTGTTTAAATATGTAACTAAATTTGAAGTTTGCAACAAATTTGCCAAAGGAGCCATGAATATTAAGCTATGTATAAGAGACACAAAGTAAAAGTTCGATTAACCACCACTGTCCGGACCAGGGCTCTGACGGATTACAGAATAGACGGATAACAGAAAACTCTTAATACATATGTACAGTAACGTGATTTCACTGCTGGATTGACACGAAAATGAAAATAGGATCCTTGGGACGGAAATGAAAATAGGATCCTTGGGACGAAAATGAAAATAGGATCCTTTGGACGAAAACAAAATAGGATCCTTGGGACAAACTGAAAATAGGATTCTTAGGACAAACAGAAAATAGGATCCTTGCCAAACTGAGCAGGATCTTAGGACGAAAATGAAAATAGGATCCTTAGGACGAAAATGAAAAAAATAGAGATCAGCAGGACGAAAATGAAAGCGAGATCCTTGGAACATAATAAAATAGGATCCTTGGGATATCAAAATGAAAATATCATCCTTAGGACGAAATGAAAATAGATCCTTGGAGTCCAAAATAATAAGATCACTTAGGACGAAAATAGAAAATAAGTCCTTAGGACGAAAATGAAAAATAGGATCCTTTGGACAAAACAAATAGGATCACTTGGGACAAACGAAAATAGGATCCTTGGGACAAACTGGAAATAACCCTTGGGACGAAAATAGAAAATAGAGGTCCTTGGGACGAAAATGAAAAATGAGATCCTTGGGACGAAAATGAAAATAAGGTCCTTGGGACGAAAATGAAAATAGAGATCCTTGGGACGAAATGAAAATAGATCCTTGGCAACATAAAAATAGGATCTGGAACGCATAAAATAGGATCAGCAGGACGAAAATGAAAAGAAAAGAGATCACTTGGGCAAAGATAGGATCAATGGATCTGGAACGAAATAGAAAGGATCTGCAGGACAAAATGATCGCGGACGAAAATAAAATAGGATCCTTAGGTCAAAATGAAAACCAGAGATCCAGCAGGACGAAAATAAAAATAAGTATCCTTGGGACGAAAATAAAAATAGGATGCTTGGGACGAAAATGAAAATAGGACCTTTGGGACAAAAATGAAAATAGGACCTTTGGGACAAAAATGAAAATAGGACCTTTGGGACAAAAATGAAAATAGGATCCTTAGGACGAAAATGAAAATAATATCCTTCAAAAGCGAATAATACATACGTGCTGTATTTAATTTTACAAAACGATCAATATAAACTTCAATACAAGAGTAATAATGTACAGAAATGTATTGTAATACTATAAATCTACGTTTAAAAACCCATGTTATCTTTTTACTTTCTCGTATACGAAGTATACAAGAAGAAAGTATTGTAATCGTCAAAAAATTCGAACTCGAGATCTTGACGAATCTCCACGTTTTAGACCTCCATGAGTTCGAAAAACACAATTTTGGAATTATGTCTCTCTGTCTGTGAACACGATTACTCTAAAACTATTAGAGACATAGGGATGAAATTTGGTCTGTGATCTTTACACATCAGTTGTTAGTTTCTCTCAAAGTTTGAACAAAATCCATCCACGGGAAGTCTGTCTGTCTGTCCGCGTTCATGTGAACACTATAATTCAAAATCCTGAATAGCTAGATGGATACAATTTGGTACACAGTTTTATCATGAATGTAGGTCCGTATAAAAGTTTGGGCCAAATCCGTCAACGGGTTGACTGACTGTACAATCGCATATTTTTGAATGCAATAACTTCTTAACAAAATTACTTAGAAAAATGAAAGTTTGTATGTGGCCTTCTAACTTAAATTGTAGATTTGTGTCCAATTTTTTTGTTAATCGTTTGAAAAAAAAGGGCGTTCAAATTCGAAATTTGGTTTTTCTTATCTTACTAAACCCTAATGCGAAATCACGTCAGTTTCCGATTCTATTTCACCATACTGCGTCTTGGCTCACTGCCAAATTCCGCTCGTTTCATTTTAGACGATGACGGATAACAGAAATTGACGGTTAAACGAATGACGGTTAATCGAAGTTTTATTGTAATTGAAATGAAACACAACCAAGTTGGTGGCCAAAGGCGGCATAGCATTTTCATAATATAAGCAACAGTGCTGAAAATTTAGAAATTCGCAAGTTGCAGGAGTGCGCGAGCAAAATCCGTCTCGAAGGCCTGGTGATGAATACATAGTCCTGTTAACAATGGAGATTCGTCCATTTTTCCAGTTAAATTGTTTTATATTTGTGACATGTATATGACATGACAAAAAAAATCCTACTCTAAAAGTGTTGTTCTACAATTTCAAATGGCGTTATAACGGTCGATTTTCAGTAAAAAGTTATGCAAACTAAGCTTTAACATTTTGTCTCATTTATTATGCCTGAACGAATTGTCCCCATCGCAGAAAAATTTTCCCATTGGGGAAAATGTGCTGGCTCAATGCGTTGGGCCGGCCATATTTTCTATGGCCGATCCAACAACTTAAAGCAATAAAATTGTTATGTATTTTCTCCATATTTCGATACTTTTCTTGACAATTCGACTGTACTACGTTGCAAGAGTCTCCCATTGGCGGATCTGGCTCAAAATTTGATATCAATCTACACTTTTGTGTAAGAACCAAATGCTAAATTTCTTTCGACTAGCTCGCAGCGGCTTTTAGTTATCGTGATGACGTAAGTACTGAAAAACAGATATACAGAAATTATTCTAAAACTTTTTTTCCAGATTCAAGGTATTATGAACAAATCTCGAGGTCGATTTTTTCACGTTCACAAGTTTTTCTCTTAGTTTCAACGAAGTAAACTAGAGAAAATAAAAAAAATATATACATGCTTCCAAATTAAAAGGAGTTTTATTACATTTAAAGAAATACTTCAAAATCAATTTTGAAATCTTTTGTTCAAAAATGAAATTTCAATTTTTTGAATATTCTTAAACTGATTTCAGATAAAAATGCGAATCTGAGAATACAATTTTTAATTTAATTTCAATACAAGAGTTCTTACTATGAACTTTTTTTTCTCGCAAGGTTTGAGTAATTTATAGATATTTTCTGAAATTATTAACTGTTAGCATCTTTATATCTATCACTTTCGGGGGTCTAAAAAAAATCCCAAGAAATTATTAAAAATTTCCCAAGGCCAGGTAGTTTTATAAAAAAAACTATTGGAAAATGGCAATATCATGCATCATGGAGCTAGAAATTTTAAAAAATTAATTTTACTTAAATAGTTTTATTATCTAATCTCAAATTTTCATCAACAAGTTACTATTTAAAGAAATGGTATAAATAAATCTGAGACGTTAAATTTATTGGAGGAAAATGTGATAAATTGCCGTCTTCACCAACGTATTTAATTTACCAATTTAAAACTAAAAATTGATGGCTTGACAATCGTTTCGTTGATTAACGTTCATGTTGTTTATGTGGAATATTTCCAGCTTTCTTCCTCGTTAGTGTGGCGCGGAAGTTTGGAGAGGGGGTGCCAGCTCAAATGTCGTCCTCGTCATCTGACCGCGGTTCAAAATTACGAGGTCCGTCCATAAATAGCCCTCGTGTTGCTTCAAAACGGGAAGTTATTATAACCTAACCTAAGTTCTAGCTTTCTTCATTTCCAGCCATGTTTCGGATTGAATCCTTTAAAGTTCTCCTAGGATACAATTTACAACTTTTTACTAATGAACAATTCAATATATCTATGGTAATAAACTTGAAAAAAGTTTTTATTCAGGTAAAAACGCATGCATAATGCTTTTTATTTGAAGTTACCTTGAAAAAAAGGACCGGAATTTGGCTTACGGTTAACTTCCCTGCACTGATAATCGTATTGCTGTGAAAAACGTTTTAAAGAAAAATACACCATAGAAGCTCTTGTTATTTATGATGTCCAGTAAGCAAATAATAGAAAAACAAAACAAAAAAATTAAAAAGTTAAAAACAAAAAAGTATAAATAAGAAACAGAAGAATTAAACAATAAGGATAACAATACACCTTTTTGCGCGCTCAACACAGCAGAATCTAGTGATTGCATCAACAAAATATTGCAACGATTAATAATTAAAACACATAAAATAAAATTTAGAAAGTAAAAGAAAAATAGTCAAAATGGAAGGAATGGATGAGAACCCGAATGGCGAACTTTTTCAAAGCCAACTCGCCATAGAAGTTCTAAAATGGACAGTCACACTGAAAGGCTAAAATAGGTTGAATAAACAAAATATAAGAGGGGCGATTAAAAAATTGTCAACTGCTTTTTATAGATATGTCGTTTTATTTTCAAAATTTTTTACTCTATACAGAAAAGAATAGATTAGGTTTTCATGAGAACGGTTATGGTTAGGGTTACCATAATTGTTTGGTTGAAATCCGGATACTCCATGGGGTGGGGTGGGGTGGCGATGAAGGGTCTTGGTGGGGGGGGGCGGTGGAAAATGTAGTACAGTCGACGCTCCTTATAACGACCCTCTGCGTCCCACAGCAAAAGGTCTTTATAATGAGTGGTCGCTATAGAGGATATAATTAAAAAATGTACACGTGCATGCTCAGAAGTTCCGTAAAAAGATGGGCGATTTTTAAAGAGATTCCAACTAAATACTCAACTTATTTTTTTTATCATTGGTATTAAGAATAAAATTTTATCAATTAAAAATATTTTTTAAAACAGATTTTAAAGTAGAAAATGAAGGGTAGACTTACAAAACATTTATTTTCTAAAGAAAAAATCAGAAATGGTTGCTTGTCTTTTCTACATATGTGATTTTTGCTAAACATAATTTTCCATTTCAGTTAAAGATGATAAATAATGTTCTGTATTT
>BGPR01005135.1:0-49704 GCA_013235015.1 Araneus ventricosus
GGGAAAAAAGCATTTTATTCTTCTGTCGCCACTTACCCTCGCCACGCCACTGAGCAAGGTGGCAAATCCTTAGTTCGCTTATGCCACTTTTTAACGTAAAATATTATGAGGAGTATAAATATTATATTCTTCGCTCCTCTTCCCTCCTGTAAACTGCCGAGAGAGGAAAAAAACCTTTTATTTTTCTGCCGCTACTTACCCTCGCTGGGCTACTGCCCATGGTGACAAATCATTACTGCGCTTATGCTACTTTTTAAAATAATTGATACTCACTATCTAAAGATTTAAAATAAAAATTAGGAATAATATTTTTATTTTAGTGTTTAATTTAATATAGTTTTTTTAATAATAAATGTTGCGTTCTATATTTATTTTCTTTTGCTACTATTATTATGGGACAAATTAAATTCATGAACTGCTGATATTATAACAGGAAAGATGCAGTATTATTTTAAAACCTAATTATTGCAAGATATATACGTGTAATGCTTTTAAAGGGCCACCAAGAAATTCGGCGAATGGGGTCCCCAACAAGCTGAATCCGCCCCTGTAAGCTGATAGACACAAAATAAGCCTTTCCATTTTTATGTTGGAATGGATACGATGCTTTTTTTACGATTCAATTGGTTGAAAATGTTGCCAACGACGTGCAATTAGACAGATGCATGTCTCCATTAGCGACATTCATAAAGACCAGAAATTCTGAACCTGTGGTACGCGTATCCAAGGGTGTAAGTGGTGGAGCAGATAGAGATACTCTAAAGTAATGCAGACAATGACCGAAAACGCAAAACATAAAAATTAAAATGAAAAAAAAATTATAGAAATTCGTATCAGTATTAAAATAATAAAATATTTATTTTTCGCGGATACAGAAATTGTAGAAAGAAGATGCAGGTCGTATGCCTGTATTATTATTAGAGAGATTACGCGCAATTTTTTTAAGAAATTCTGGTCTGATTTTTTGAGTCAGCACTTTTTCCAACCTTATGATCACTAATTTTCATGCAATTGATTTCCATGTAGGGCTGTGTCGCCGAATTTGATCGGCGCTTGGATTGACCGGTATCATCATTTAAATTTTATTAAATATTTAGACTTTAAAATAGTAAAATTATGGTGTAATGATGTGAACGGCTTATATGACATCATTTTTAAAAGAAAGCATAAATGGTTCGATTGATTACAGTGATATACTGAGCTCCACTCCATAGATTTCGCTGTACCTGCCATATCTTTGAGAAACAAAAGTTCATTTCAAATAGTATTTTCAAGTTTTAATTATGTTAACAAGTTCTCTTTGTACAAATTTTATAGAATTTTTAACAGATTCTCTGATGAACGTAACATTTTTTATATGTCTCCTGGTGTTTTTAAATCGAATTGTTCACAACTTTTGAATTCATGATCTGTTTTATTTTACTTTTTTTTACACTCGACTGTATTTAATTTTTAAAGATTTTTTATACGTTTTAATTTCTTCTGTTCTTATGTATTCAACCGTTTTTTGGTGTTTTTTCATTGGTCTGTGTTCAATTTTTGTACCTCGGAATTGATTTTTATCTCTCGTGGACATTTTCTTCTTCAGACTTTTAAACACCTAATGTGTTTTTAAGGATTTGGTCTTTATATGTATTTGACTTTTTAATCCTTGCTTTTTAGAATTTACGTTTTGATTTTATGTTTTAAATTTTTAAAAAAATTAATGTGTTTTTATGATATTACTATGACATTATACGACTTTTAGAATCCTAGTGTGTCTTTTAATGCTTTTGTGATTGCGTGTTGTTTTTTGCGTGAAGGAGAGGGGAGGAATTGAAACAGTGCATAAAATGTCATACTCGGATTCATATATTCTCTGCAAGTGTGAATTTGAGGATAAAAAAATGCTTTAATTATGCTTAAATAAATTGGTGGTGCCATAAGACAACCAGTTCCCTTGATTGGTCGCGATGATACAATTTATTAAATATTTTTTGTTCTTGATATTCCAGTGATTTGAAAGTAAATTGGTGGTGCTGATTTCAAATCTGACATTCTTTCTGTGAGATTTGCACAAAATTTTCAGATAAATTGAAAATTAAATATCAATAGTTAATACGTACGCACTACTCAAATCGCATTGAAACTGTCTCATTTCTGAATCAATAATAAATTAGACAGTTATTAAATCATTATATCAGCTGGATCCTAAAAAAGTAGATGTATAACTCAGAAGATAAATCTATACAGAAATCACATGAATCTGAGTTAAATGCAAGTTAAAGAATAAAAATCAAAACAATATTAATGAATGAAATAATTTTCAACAAATAAATTAGATGAATCAAAATATTATGGTAAAAAATGCATGATCATATTGCATGAAGTTCAATAAAATGAAAATTAAATAAGTTAGATCAATTCATTCGTGGAAAGGCTTTTATATGATTTCCTTTTAAGTACAATGGAAGATTCGCGTTGGAACCTCTAGCCGTTATCTGCTACCTTCTAGCCAGTGATGATTGTATGTGGGCGAAGCACACGGCCTCAGTGGGCCACAATCTTCGAGCATGATGGGTTGAGCATGGATTAATCCTAAGGATTCTTTGACCTAATATGGAGAGAAAGTTAGTGATGTCGTGCGGCTGAAAGGGAAGAATTATTATTTGGTGAAATTGCCTAAGTAACTCATTCATGCATTCATTCATTCATCTTTTACTCTGTGCATTCATTCATGGAAAAAGAAATATTAGGGATAAAAGGGAAAAGAGAAGGAAGAAAAATAATTAACTATGAACGTGCAAATAAGTATATGATTAAAGGGTACCTGGTTTTTGTCTGGCTGTCTAGCTTCATTAAGAGCGTCATGCTCTCGTGAGGGGGGGGGGGTCGGGAAAGCGGGTATTACGCCTGCATCCGCGTCTCCCCTGGCGTTTGTCCCAAGGTTTTCCGAGATGGTCCTGATAAGGACCGGTCAACCTTATGATGTATTTGCATCTCCGGTAGGCCTGCTGCTCTGGATTGCTGATTCTATGCTACCTACTGTTGTCCTGCAAAAGAAGAGTGCGTGGTCGTCGCTTTTTCCGGGGAATGGAGGGATCGTATGTGGGGATAGATCTAATAGCGGGGTTGTCTATTTGATTAAAAAATTTAATTGCTAGTTTGCTGAAGAAGTCTTTAATGGTGGGAACTTTGAGGTCGTGGAGGATATTTTTGTTGCGGATGAACCAAGGTGCGTCAGTGATCATACGGAGAGTAGAGTTCTGCAGGGTTTCCAATTTTTGTATATGCGTTTTCGCCGCTGCTCTCCAGACGGGAGAAGCGTAACTAATGTAACCTTGTAAAGCAAAAGTTTATACCTCAGAGAGAGCTTTGCCTTTTGTCCCATAAGGGGGTAGAGATGGGCCTTTACCCCGTTGTATTTGTTCCGTATATTTTTAATGTGATCTTTGTATGTTAATTTTTTGTCAAGTGTTACTCCCAAGTACCTGGTACTGTTACTCCATGGGATGGGCCGTCGGTAGAGCATAGGGGGGTTCGGATTGCTCCTTCGCCTCGTAAAGTAGACAGCCTGACATTTATCAGTGTTTACCTTGATTTTCCACTGAATCAACCATTTGCCTGGGTCAGATAAGTATTGAGATCTTCCATAATGGTTTGCGAAGTACCGGTGCTCATAACGGCAGTGTCGTCGGCGAACAGACAGAGTTGGGTCTGACAGTTCCTGGGGCTGGGTATGTCGTTAACGAAGATGTTGAATAAGATAGGACCAACCTTGGACCCCTGCACTACTCCGGCTCTAATTACACGTTCTGAGGAGAGATTGCTCCCTACCCGAACGGTAAAGAGCCTTCCTTGTAGGTATGTAGCTATGAGCATGATGATACTACCAGGGATCCGCATAGTTATCAGCTTGTATAGTTATCAGGCCGTCTGTCCAGACCCTGTCGAACGCCTTAGCGATGTCCAAGAACACTGCCCCGGTTTCCCAGCCACTTTCAAACCCTTCTCTAATACTTTCGGTGATTCTCAGCAGTTGTTGGGCTGTGGATAGCTGTTTTCTGAACCCAAACTGGTATGGTATCATGTGGCGTTCCGTCGCTTCTTGCAGCCTTTCCAGGATGACTGCCTCTGCTACTTTACTCAGCGAAGAGAGCAAACTGATCGGCCTGTAACTGGTTGGATCCTGTGCGTTTTTGCCAGGCTTGATAACTGGTACAACGATAGCCGTTTTCCAAGCATTGAGAAAGTGATGGAATTTCAGAATGGCATTAATGATTTCGACCAATCGAAGAATAGATTTTATAGGCAGTCTCTTTAACATGAGGTTAGTGAACCCATCAATGCCGGGGCTTTTACCTTTTTTTAGTTTGCCAATGATCTGGTCGATCTCAGAAGGCTTACATGGCTCGATTTTGTCAGTGTGGCGGCGTTTGAAGAATTTTTTAATTCTTCTCTGCACTAATGCCTCAGTAGGGGGGGTGGGAAAGTTCGTTCAGTTGGAACTGCTGCTCTAAGCTATCAGCAATTGCTTCGGCTTTTTCCTGATTGGTGAAAACTATTTTTGTGCTTGTAATGAAGGGGGCATATGGAATTTGTCTCCCGTGCACCATCTAGCTTGCTTCCAAACTGACCCGTCATCGGAGTTTAGGCTATCAATTTTTTCAGCTTGTCTTTTCTCATTGGCCTGCTGGTGTAGTTTACGCAGGTGCGAGTGGGCTCTGTTGTATAGGTTTATGTCGCGGGGGTCTTTAGTCAGTTGGGAAATTTTCTTAAGTCTATTCCTAATTTGCCTTTGATCTCTGATTTCGTCGGAGAAGTTTTCACCTGTTTTTTCATTCCATTTCCCAGTATTATCGAGGGCATTTTTGTGGTCCATGGTAAATTTTCGAATTTTCATATCAATATCTGCACCGTTGCGGGGGTACCTTCTATGTGTCCCACCTTATATGCTTGTTCCATTACTTTGATATCTTGGTAGCCGAAGACTTTTCTTTAAGGCAGAGGCGGCCCGATGTAATTTTACCAACAGGGCAAGACAACAATTTGGCGCCCCCCCCCCCAACCAACGTAATTTTTAAATTCTATAGTGTCTGTATTTTAAATTGCCAACAAAATTTTACTTAGAAATATACATGTTTTACCTGTAAATCTGACTTAATAATGTTATGGGCAGAATTTTTTAATTTCAGATATATTTAAGAATATAAAGAAGTCTTACAGAAACTAAAACAATGTATTGAAAAAAATTTATTCTAAAAATATATGATTTTTTTACACAATATTATAAATTATCTTCACATAATCCCTTTTCTCGTCTTTTTATCGGTAAAATCTTTCAAAATATTCGCAATATCAATGTTCTGCAGAAGGTCCCGTTCAATTGATATGGTTGCCAAACCAACTAGTCGCTCCTGCGACATGCTAGATCGCAGATATGTTTTAATCAATCTCAGTTTCGAAAAACTTCTCTCGCCAGTAGCAACAGTTACTCTTAGCGTCAGAAAAATTCACTGCGTTACTATAAATTGCGTTAGTTTTATAATATACACATAATTCTTTAGTGGCTTTCTACTATTTTTTAATAAGATACGACCTGTTTGCTTAGGAATAATGTCGGGAAGGTCACAAACATTACTAAGTAGGAAAATCTGAAAATTAAAAAATATTGAGATACGCCTTTTACGATTAGGAGGGCAGTATAGGCAATGTAAGTTTTTGGGCCCCCACCCCAACTTCAAAAACCAGATAACTTTATTGATTTAAATTTAATATCTAAATAAGCAGTTTTTGAGCAGCAAACAATATGACAAACTGAAATTTTATTATATGAAAATTACAATATGAAAACTTGAATATTATTATTTCAAGAGTAATGCTTATGCTAAAATCTAACAAAACTTATTACTCTCAGTACTGTTGTCTGTGTTTTCGGTTTGCAAACTAGTTTTGGCGACTTCTTTATTGCTATTTTATTCGCAGTCATTTAAGACGTTCAAATGTCCAACTGCTTCTGGTTCAAGTAAATGTAACTTTGCATCCTCTCCCACTTGGTCCTTGTAAACGAGTTAAATTGTTAACTAGTGCTTATAACTTACCAAAATCATATGAGTGAAGTTCTTTTGAATAATCATAGAGAAGGTGGGAAAAAAAAAAAAAAAAAAAACCAACACAACTTTTGATATAACTTAACCCGTTGCGCACTTTTAAGCTTTCTGCTTAGTAACATATAAATATAATTTTAAAAAATAACTAAAAATTTATATATGGGATTTTAATGTATAGAATTTTTGTACAATTTACAAT
Source organism: Araneus ventricosus (assembly GCA_013235015.1). Taxonomy (NCBI): domain Eukaryota; kingdom Metazoa; phylum Arthropoda; class Arachnida; order Araneae; family Araneidae; genus Araneus; species Araneus ventricosus. The sequence continues at coordinate 6,289 of BGPR01005135.1, forward strand.
ATTAGTATTGTCAATATCGAAAAAATAGATATTTAATTCTGAAAATTTTAAAATAACACACCAGAATGATAATAGCAAAATTACCTGTGGTGTTGAATTCATAGAAACTTCTTGTTCTTGGTTCGAACAATAAGTTATATTGTCGTTCTTAAAATTTTATGAAGTTAAAGATCGGCCTTCAACTGTTGTTGTAAGACCTTCTCTGAATTCAATATTTTCTATTTTGATGAATTTTTTTCAAAATAGAAGCCTGCTTTTTGTTTTCTGCTGCTATCAGTGCCTTTTCTTTTCCTATAAAATATACCTGATTTTTCTTTTTTATCAGACATTTTAGAGAAATACACAGCACTTATAGGTATAGCATTATCACAATTTAAATTTGCTGCTCAGAATAAAAATAAAGCGTGACATTCACCGGTTTTTCTTTCAACACAGTGTGCCAAAACGTTTCGTCAAAGTAAGAATCCCATGAGAAATGATGTAGACCAGGGGAAAAGTTACATTTACAACCGGTTTAATATTTTTTCGGCCCACTATGCCATAAAACTGAAATACAATAGTCGGTTACGGAAAACGAGCCTTTCGGACCAAAAACCAGGAAATGAGAAAGGGGGAATATGGGTGGCAGTCATTCTAGGGAAATTAGGGCAGGGAGGGCTCGTTTTGAAAGTGGGGCGAAGAGGGGGCACAGTAGACCGGACCAGAGCCTTCTAGAAGGCTATGAGGGCTATGATCGGACCGCACCAATGGTTGCCCGTGGGTACTGTCTGCTGAGTCCGACCTATGAATGACCCACCAAATTTTATGGCCTGATATTCGTGGAACAGATTTTGAGACCCCTCCAGGGTCTAGAGGCTTGAGCCGAGCGCCTGTACGAAAAACTGGAGAGGGGACGCCAAAATGAAAGGAAAATTTTTTTGCCGTTTTCTCCAGAGCTCTCATGTCAATTAAACCATTGTTTTTTCTCCCCTTTACATACCAGCTTCGGCGCCACCCGGAATTTGGCGCCACGGGCAGTTGCCCGGTTTGCCCCGGGCTGCCTCTGCTTTAAGGTGTATTAATTTTTGTTACTTTCTGTGTTCATAGCATAAGTTCTGAACTAACAAATTGGAGCTTATTTTTGCAAGTGTTACCTAAACAAAGAAAGTTAATAAATTTGATATTTTATAGACCTAAATAACATTTTGTTATGCATATACATTGACCTGTGACATTTCATCGACAAAATAATATCTGAAGGTTATGGTGTTGATAATGAAATAGAAATTGTCCATAATGAAGTAATTTCACATACTTTTGTCAACTTTGAAAAGATTCTGACACAGGAATTTATGGACCAATTTTGATAAAATCAATATTTTTTACTCTGAAGAAATTCAGTACTAAACTGGTAATGCTATAATAAAAAGATCGAGAGAATTTTTTAAAATTAATGAAAAACAGTCGATTTTCGCAATTTTCCACGATTTTTAAGGCCCATGCAGAAGCATACCTAGATATCAACCAATCTAGGTAATTTTTTCATAGTTTTATTTCTCAACAGTTCGCAAATTTGCCTGCTGTATAGCGACACATTTTTTTTTAACTTCCCACTCTATTGTAAATATGATTGAAATGTTGACGATATGCATTATTTCGAAAACTAAAGCCAATTTGGAAAAAGTATAATTAATTTTAAAATCGTCAGAAACAAGGTACCATAAAATCGTTAAAATTTTGTCTTCGTCAAATGAAAATATATATATATATTTCTGTTCCTTAGTGTAATAATTACCAAAATAGCAATGTGCTGCTGGAAGGAGATTTGTTAGGCAACAATAAACTATACCTAACAAAATATTTTTTTTTTTAAAAAAAAAGGGTGAATAATTGAAAAAGGTTTAAAAATGAAAAGAAAAGAAAAAAGAATCCAGCAGACATACTTTCCAAGGTGTCACACATCTGCGGGGATTCCAAAATATAACAACAGGAATACTTTTCTGTATGGAATTCCGACAATAGACCCATGAGTGATTGTTATAAGTTAGAATCCCCTCAGATGTGTGACTCCTTGAAAAAATACATGTGCCAGATTTTTTTTTTCTTTTCAAACTTTTTAAAAAAATATTTCCTTTTGTTTGGTAGTTTATTGTGTTTTTATTGTTATCTTGCATCATTTAGCGCTCTCCATATTCTTTGTTTGTGTTTTATTTAGCCCTCAAAGGCACGGGCTTTCGTATAGAGTGCGTCATACGAGGAAAAAGTGCCATTGCAACCGTTATTAATTAGCCAATTGGCCGGGCTTCTCCCTCTAAACTTCCACACAACCCCTCCCAACACGTGGAATGCAGGAACAAAGGTCGGAAGGCAGTCAGTTTCTTTTTATACATCAGTTATTTAGCGAGATTTGTTCTGGCGCACTCAGTACGCCGCCCGTGCCCTTATGTTTCGCCTTAAAAAAAACAAAATAGTACCTCCCGATTGCTTACCTTTTAGTTTTGTAAGAGCTTTCTGATGAAGAGAAGGGTTTTGAATACATTAATACGTCAGATATCATTGATAAGATTCTTATTGAAAAAAATTATTTATCAAACTCGGAAAACGAAGCCTTTGAGACATTGAGGATTTATCAGATGACAATTCAGACTCTAACGAATCTAATTATTTTATGAAAACCAGTTATAAAACTAGGACTGTGAAAGGTAAAAAAAATCAAGGCACTTACGGTGATTCATAAATGAAAAAAACTTTAAAAAAAACGCTTTTACCAATGCTTTAAAAAAAGAAAATAAAATTTTTTTCTCAAAAATCTGGAGGTCAGAACAAAAATCGTAAAAGCACGAGGTGCTGAAAACAATAGGAGAAAGATATAAAACCACAATGATTATCATAAGAAACGAAATTTTATTAAACGTTCATCATATAAAATATATTATAAATGTGATTACAATTCTAATTTACTTACAGCTTTTCTACCTGCGCCTTACGCTTTTCCGATTTTTGTTTTGACCTCCAGTATTTTGAGGAAAAATTATTATTTTCTTTTTTAATGCATTGGTAAAAGCGTTTTTTTTAAAAGTTTTTTTTTAATATTTATTATTTCCTTTTTTAATACAGTGGTAAAAGCGTTTTTATTAAAAAACATATATTGATTATTTTCTAGCTTTTAGTCTTTAATTTATGTCATAATTCAGCATTATAAATATTTTGGGATCTTAGAATCAAATTTTCATGAACTAATTCCAACAATTATTTTATTAAAAAGAGCTCTAAAATTATTGAAATATTGCATTGTCATGAAGACCCAATGAATATACAAAATTTCAGATACATAATACATTAGGCAATGAGTGAAAAATCCATCACACAATTCTGACCTTACAAACAAACATAAAATATTTCGAACTTAAATCCATTTTTCTTCAACTAATTCCAGCAATAATTTCTTTAAAAAGATCTAAAATAGGATATACTTATTTTTATTGAAACATTTAAATTACTGTGTAAAGTAGTTTAGTTCTCAAAAACACTATAGATGGCGCTATACTATAGATAAAAAATTGATAATTGAGAGCTCTAAAATTATTAAAATATTGCATTGTCATCAAGACTCAATAAATATATAAAATTAAAGAATTCTAGTGCTTTAAGAAGTGAGTGAAAAATCGAACACAAAATTCCAACCTTACATACATACAAATATGAATCTTTTCGAATTTAGTAAAAGCGTTTAAAACAAAACCTCCGCTGAAAAGTAAATTTTTAAAGAACTTTCGAAAAAATATTTTTGCAAAACCTTCATCGTTTCCCAAAAACTGTGATTATGTGTGAGATGAATTCTTCTAAGAAATAATTATCCTATAGACTTCTTGAAGATTGCCAATATAAATACATGATTGATTAATACGGAAGTATTCAAATGTATACTTAAGGAATAGACCGTCAATAAGCAAAACGAGTGAAACAAAGAGGGTTGAAATGATGGCATTCTTTATCTCTTAGGAAATAAAAAGATTTCTAAATTAAACCTTTGGGAATCTACATTATTATATTCTTTGTGGAAAACTAAGGAACTTGGGAGTAAAGAAGCATAATCAGTGGAAAGCAAGGTGGTGTACTGAGTGTACCGCCAGTGTCTTATTGCTATGGGTAAATAGCCGTGCCTTTAAGGGTTAATCTTGTATTTCATTGATTTGAGTTTTTTCGTTAAATGTTATTTTATTTTTGCATTAATTAGTTTACTTGTTAGGCGACATTATAAAGCTAAATTATGGTCTATTGGACGGAGAGTTTTTACTGAAGTGACAAAAATAAATATTTGTTCACTGATACCCAATTTTACTCAGGTGGGCATGAGGAATTCGTCTGCTTTGTAGTGAGGGTTGCTCCTAACACACCAGTGAGACCTGCAAATGCAAGAAAGGGAAAGTGAACCTTCAACGAGCTTCTTCTGGTTCTTCTCTGTTTATCCCAAATGGGGGATGAACCACAACCAACGGAGTTCTGTCGGTTGTGGATGAACCCGGAGTCGAATTTCGAAAGCCACGGATGGGACTGCGACCCTGGTAAATGGAGGCCGCGACAGGGATTGAATTTCTGGATGTGCTCATGCTCAACTTGAATAGAGTTCGTATGCTCAGAGGCAATGGCTTAGGCCGATTGAAAGTTGGGGCAGCTGAATGACATAAGACCGGAAGGTAAAAAGTTGTCTTCCGCCTTGTGACGTAGGTCCCAGTCACTTTTTTAGCCCACTACATAAGGTTTTCATCCACATATTTGAAATGTCCCCTCCCATTAAGTGGGAATTTTTGTCACCTTTAACCCTCTGACTGCTCATCCCGCTGCACAGTGGTCCAGTTTCGTTTTCTAGCGAGACAAAAATCATAGCGACGAAACTAAAAACAGCAGAGACTTGAAATTTGCACAGCTTAAAGGAAATGGACTTCAGTTGTATCACATGAAATTTCATAACAATCGGTTGGATATTTCTTGATTTGTATTAATTTATTTAATTCGTCCCCATTGTTCTCTATGGAGAGAACTGTTGTAATCTGCGGAAAATTTAATAATTAGTTGCATAAAACATAAAAAAATCTGATAAATTTTACCAAATGAAGGAAATAGCTTTAAAATAAGATTTGTGAAATTTTAGTAAAGTCTGATAGGTATTTTTTTTATTTTTAACATTCCAAATATTTGCAATGTTAAGATAGATCTAATGAATAATTGTGCGACAAGTTCAAATGTCTTTCAAAACGATTAAAAAGTGAAAGAATTTCGTTAATATAATATAAATTTTATATATATACCATTAAATCTTTTAAAAAATTACTTTTAAGAGTAAAATTGCCCTCAGTTTTCACAAAAATAATATGAGAATTCATGAAATATTCCAAAATATTTTAATAACTAACTTTTAAGCATAATAGATGAAGGTAACGCTTTTCATCGTGTGAATTATGTTTTATATTATTTGTTATTTATGAAAAACTATATTTGGTTAAGTTTTCCTAATTTTATTGTCCTTTTAGCTGTAGCTGAAGACAGCGCTTGAGAGGTTGTTACTGAAGCAAATTAACTGTCTTGAAAATTTCAAATCACCTTCTGAACTATTCCAAAATTTTCGCGTTTTCGGTGTGTTTATGTCAACTACTATATCAGAAATAAATATTGAAATCGATTTAAAATACTTTTGAAACCATCCAGCGTTTATTTCTTAAAAAGTTAAAATGTATTTTAGATTGAGTATCCGCCCCCTTAAATTCGAAAATTTTTCAATAAAATTTTCGAATTAATGTCGAATGAATTTTTAGCAATTAACATCTAGGCTAGAACTAGGCTAACTTAGTTTTTAAACAGGTTTTTTTCACCCAGATATTTATTTTTGAGTCATTGAAGGAAAAAGTGAAAATTCTTCACAGACATAGATGACATTAAAAAATAAAATAAATGAAAAAGTCGGGGTTTATCGGGGCTAATGTTTAGACATTTTATAGAAGATAGAGTGCAGAAATGATTTAAGGTAGTCTCAAGGTGTGCAAATTTTTTAAATTCACTTTAAACTTGAAAATTTAGTGAAAAAAAGGGCCTTTTAAAATATAGTATAAAAATATGGAAAATAATAAAATGATGTGCTAAAAACGGTTTCGTTTATTTGTCCTGGAATCCAACATCATGAAAAATCTAAAATTAGACAAATAAAGAGCAATGTAGGACTTTACAGAACGAAATCCGAGGGCTCACTGAAACGCGACTCAAGTGTTCGAAAGACATTCTTCAACTTTAACCTCCGTAAAACCTCCTACGACTACATGTTTACACAAAAAAAATTATGGCTTTCAGGGTTCCAAACGGTTCTCTACCTACCTCCATAGAAAATAAACCCATTTGCGGACCTCGAAATTTCGATTTTTGTCGCGCTACAAACCGAAACTGGACCACTGTGCGCTGGTTGGAACCAAGTCTATTTTCTGCTGCAACCTGCGATTGTCGCAAGCTAATTAAACCTAGTACTTTAAAATTGATTGAAAATCATATTATACTAATAAAGCCTTGCATATATATAACAATTCGCTTGGTTAACTATTATTTGAAAATTATTTCAAGCGCTGCATCTAAATAGCACTTAAAAAGAGTTGGCAATCAGAGGATCAAACCCACCAAGGTGTCACATGTAAATCATAAATGTTCAAAAAAGATTTGACACATTATTTCGGCTAAATTGGAGTCCCCTTATATAAAGTTCCAAGGCTGAGGAGCGGGAGCACTGTTTTTATTACTTGCTCGGGCGGCATTTTATGTATGTATGCTTCTGCTATCAATTTCGCAAAATTAAGCTGTAGTAATTATTTCAGCTATAAAATTTATATTGATCAGTATATCACACATATCTACAATCATAATATGAATATGAATCATAAATATATATATATATATATATATATATATATATATATATATATATATATATATATATATAATGTATTAATAATTATGTATTCAGTTTAATTTTTTAATATATATATTTAATTTTTTCGCGTCTATAAAATAAATCCCTTTTAACACCCCTTAATTTTCTACGTTTAAAATCGCGAAATTGTGATTAAAGTTATTTGATTTTAAATTCCGGAAGTTAAATATTTCGTATACGGTTTTAGAGACAAAGTATGAAGGAGAAATGCTGCCCAATGGTAGGGCATCGGTTGAAAGAGCCAGGAACCTTTAAAACAAACTTCTTTGGATGATTTAGAGTTTAGTAATTTGTGCTGGTAATGTTTCAGTAATTTGTAACGAAACTGGTATCATTAAAAAGACATTTCTGAATTATAAGTAATTCAAAAATCATTTTGTTAGATAGTATTTTTTGAAAATATTGCGAAAAATGCCCAAATCTTGCCTAATTTTTAAGTAACTGAAATCATAATTTACTTTTGGATGAAAGACTTAGAATGGAATTTAAATGTTTGACTTGTTTATATTTGTTGTTTCTTAAAAACACTTCATGGCTATTTTTTTAAAGAATATTAATTTCCATCAAAATAAAATACTTTTGAAAAACAATTTTCTAAAATGTTTTTATTTTAAGCATACTATAATGATATATGTAATTACATCTAAAAACAAGCTTAAAAAAGTATCAAAGTGTAATTTTCTAATATCGATATATCGTTAAAATGCGATATAAAGCTGGTTATATATCGCGATGTAAGATTTTCAACATCGCCCAGTCCTAGTGGTCAGAAAAACAAAAGAAAAGGAACGATGTGAAGCTTTTCAGGCTTGAATCGAACTGAAAATCAGGGTTACCATAAATTTAATTTTACTACCATTTCGAAGTTCTAAAATTGTGCAAACACTGCTTTACAAAAATATTGACTCCATCTTCAAACTTTACAAAACTTAATTTAAATGTCTGGCATAAATAATCAGTAGTAATCGTTGCCGAGAACTGCTGCTCATAATAATACAAATTCATAAGCGGGAGAACGTGACATTTATAATATTCTGGTATTAAAAAAAATGTTTTAATTCAATAGCTAAAGACGCAAATAATATATTGACGGTTTCGATGGAATTACACCTCACTTTTTCTTTCATAGACAATGCGGTTAAAGAAATATAATTTAAATGTAGTATAAAGGAAAAATAATAAATAACATTAATAATATAAATCTTTAGTTTTAATTCAAATAGATATAAACTAACATATAATTGAAAGAAACGGTTACACCTTCGTAAAAGCAAGGGGAAAAAATGAAATTTTCCTAAAGAATTCCAATAAAAATTGATATTCAAATCATCAATGATTAAAAGAAACAATAATGCACAAGTGAGAATACATGGAAACTTAAAAATTGAAATATTGAATAAAACCAGGAAAAAGCTAATAAATATAGATGAATTAATACAGAGAAAAATAACTGACATAGCGGAGCGAGGTCCTATTTCAACTAGACCGTTCAGAATTTCGCCTTTGTCTGTAAATTTGGCTGTTACAGAGACACGTGTGCGTTGTTTAGTTTTATTATAATTTGGCATGAATAGAATATTTATCGGAGTCATTAAAACGATATATATATGATTATTATTATTATGTAATTCCATTTCAGGAAGGTAGCCGTTTTGATGATTACGATGTTTGACGAGTTTGGCACCACTAAAACATTTGATTCATTTTGTTAAAGGAGATACGTCACTGTTATTTGGTTAATAGTGATAAAAGCAGACATTTAATTGTAATTTTGCAAATACTGATAAAAGCAGAAGTGTAATTGCAATATTTTTAATACTGATAAAAGCAGACATTTACAAGTAACTTCTGGAAAAGTAATGAAATCAAAAATATTGTCAATAATTCGCATTAAAAAAATGGTTAAACATTTAATGACTTCGACGACGTGCAGGTCTTATATATATATATATATATATATATATATATTTGGATGTGATATCTGAAGCTTACATAACTACTAGATAATAAATAAAATTATAACTAAAGGAGAGGGGGAAAAAGAAACCGAACGAAACCTTTCTATATTAGATATGTAATTGTTTTGTACTAACTACCAAAGTACTGAAAAATGGGATGAAATCTTCCTAAATATTCGCCTAAATCAATATTACTAGTCAGAAACTAAATCACTTAAAGTGCGGAAAGAAGAATTTCTCACGAACATTTATTGAGCCGTCGAATACAATTTTTTCGTAATACGAAAAACAATTTTGGTACAAAAAATGTTTTTCAAGTTCCCACTTAAAAATGCTGAGTTAGTAAAAGCAAGAACTATGAATATTCGAAGGAAAGATAATAAGTCTATTCATTCTGTATGATTCGGTTAGACATAAAAGTTTTTTCCATAAACTATTATACACATTTATTCATGAGATTAAAACAATAATTTAATGATTAGTTCAATTAAGATTAATTATACAAATTATTAATTCAAACAACTTCAGTAGAATTATTAGACTTGTTCTAAACGTGAACACGGAAGATCCTCGTGTAAGCAAAAAATGACATTTAGTAAATCAAATAAAGTATAAGAACTCCTTATAAAATATTTACAGTTGAATATAAAATTTAAAAATCAGAAATATATTACAAAGCAAAAATTGAATTATTATTTTAAACAGCAAAAGAAATGTTTTTAACTTGACGATTATCAATGCCAAGACGCGCAATGTGCTTTGCAAATTTGAATTGGTATTCTCAAAACATATTCTTTATATATATATATATATATATATATGTTCTAAATTTAAAAAAAAAACTATACAAATTCGATTAGAAGGCTGCCGTGTACCTAAACGGAAAACCGGGGTCGATGAAAGGGTCCTCTAAAGGTGGGGGTGAAGAGGCGGTCTTAAAATCTAAATTGACAAGCCGTATCACAAGCCTAGAAGCGAACTCGCGGACTTCGGATTATATTTTTGCGGTCGCGAAACGGAGGGAGAGGACACAAGGTCATTCCATGCCCCCCCCAAAGACCCCCTCTACTTCTTTGTAAGGGTAATCTGATACCCGACCCGCTAGTCGACCTACACTCCAAATATTGGTGGAGGACGGAGAATGAATTTCGAGACGGGACTAACTTTTTTTAAAAGTTTTAAAATCTTTAACCTGTCTAAGAAGGAGACATGATAGTCAACGGAACTTCTACATTTTAAACGAAAGCATAATTGATTAATTATTCGGCAGATTTGGTACAGGTTTATTTCTTATAATTAAACAATAAAATTAGTTGTTAAAAACCAGAGCAAAAAGACTTAACATTTTAAAATAAATATCACTTTTTAAATAATGGCATTGACTGTGAGTTTGTTAAATAATGTTTACAAACAATTTCAAATAACGCATCTTCAGCAATTTTTTATATACATCTGTTGAGCCAAATAAAAAAGGAACTGGCTTTCATACTGAAATTTAACAGAAAGAGATTTTTGGTGTATTTATAAAGCTTTATTAAAAGATTTTTTTATATACATATTTGAATAAAATGACCTAATATCTTGAATTAGCTGGGAATAATATATTCTAATATTGTTTTATAATTCTTAAACAGGGTCTAATCCGAACCTGGGTCGATTTGAAATAATTTATATTACTTACTTTGGAAAAATTTGTATCTAATAGCGATACTAATTTGGTGAACATTAATTCTTCATAAAATAAAACTGTTACATATGCAGTATAATGCTTCTTCTTAGTATTGCGTAAGCCTGTCTTATTCTATATAGTGCCGAGAATGAAAATGTATACAGTGTGGTTATAAAATATTGAACCTATTTCAAAAATTAATGGAAGAAAGAATACTGTTACAACGTTTTTTTTTTTATTTTTAAATGATAGAGTATTTTAATTTTTTTTTTCAAATAAGTAACGCTTCGTAACGATAGTCATAAATTTTTGGACAGCTCCCATTTTTGAAAGCCATTATCCGTGAAAATATCAAAGCTAGAAGAAATAAATAAAAATACCAAAGCAAAGGGTATGATGCGTCTATTATACTCATAGGAAGATTTAATTACACTGCACTGCATGAAAATCGTCCCCGACACCATTCTTGCAAATTCTTATGTAAAATGACACCCTGAATCCGAATATAACCCCCATTTTGCCCCCATCACCCACCGTTTTCTCGTTTCCCCCCCCCCCTATTTTTATGGCTGTCCGGTAATTTTATGGCCATGAATTTGATTTGGAGGGGGAAATAGATTATTTTAACCGTTAAATGTCTTCTGAGGGGCTACAGAGGTGAAATCTTCTAAAATATGAACATTTGTAGCAAGGGGGAAGATTTGGGAGGGATTTGTCTCCTTAAATTAAAAAAAAAATCAATAAAAATGACCGGTTTTTCTGGTTTGTTCTCCCAATTTTTTCACGTATTTTCTGCATATTCCAGCTTCCATCTCCCCCTTTTGCTCACCGAAACACCCCAAATAATAAAAATATATAGCAACAATTTTGGCTAAAAGCGGGTGAGGCGAGAGGTACCGACGCCCTGACAAGAAAGTTTGGAAGATTCACTGTACAATGTTCCTGCTCATTATTTTTATCTCCGTTATGCACTTTAATGGCTATGAATTTGATTTGGAGGGGGAAAAGGATTATTTTAACACTTAAATTTAATAATAAAAATATAATATATAATAAATAAAATTAATGTTTAAAAATAAAGTTTGGAAGATTCATGGTACAACGTTGTCGCTTTTGCACATCAAACAGTTTTTGAAAGCAATGGATAAGACAGGTGATGGAATTAACTTTTTGAAAATTAAATTTCCTCGCCTTAGTGAGGCTAAAATCAAAAAAGGAATTTTCCTGGGCCCCCAGATTAGACAACTTTTTTAAAGATTCAACGTTTATGAAACACCTGAATCGGGTGAGGAAAAGGGGAGCCGGAATATGTAGAAAATAAGTGAAAAAAGTGAGAAAACAAACCAGAAAAACCGGTAATTTTTATGATTTTTTTTTTTAAATTTAAGGGGACAAATCCCCACCCAAATCTCCCCCTTGCTACAAATGTTCATATTTTAGAACTTTTCATCTCTGTAGCCCCTCAGAAGACATTTAATGGTTAAAATAATGCTTTCCCCCCTCCAAATCAAATTCATGGGCATAAAATTACCAAACAGTGTGACAAATAGGGGGGAGAGAATTTATTATCTTAAAAAAAAATTATACTATTATGTAGTTTTAAAACTTAGATCAAAGCGAGCGCATTCATAAATGCCTCAGATACCTACGGGTTTCTGCTTGCAATAAAAGAGTATATCTAGAAACCTCTTGTAGAAAAGATGCCAGCAAAATTTAGAGCTTCTTAAATTGGTTTTTTCACTCAGTGGTGTAAAAGAAGCGCCACACTCTTACTTAGAATCGAATTCGACATAGTGGGAAAATTGTACACAAAGAATACATTTCCCAATGACGTATGGCTAAAATAATTTATTAGGATAGCAGATTACTTGCTTTTATATTATGCAGCAATTCATTTAGGTTAAGGAATTTCACTGAGAAAAATAGACTTGGCTAATGAAATATAATAAGCTGGTTCCTTCCCATTAGGCATCATACGATCAGTTATTATAAAGAAAATATAATTTTTGCATCATTTATATTTTCCTTAGCATAAACACTTTTTATATAAAACTTGACATGTAATAAGAATAAGAATAATCTGTAATAAATGCTTCCGTTGACATGAAATTTAAAGGGAAGTAAAGACAAATAGTTAGGTAAAAATTCATTTTATTTTAAAGTCATCATAGAGATGCCACTTGATTGTTTATCAGAAAAATATGGAGTCATGAATTGATAGAATTAAAGAACTCAACTACAGTGCATTGCAGGACAAATACAAATGTATTTAAAAGTCATGATTTGAATGATCGAATTAACAAAAAAGTATAGAACATTGTAGCAATACAAAATAATTCATTCACAATATACGATTCGAATTTTTAAAAAAGGAACAAAATAGCTATGAACTATATTAACAACACACAAATAACACGAAATACCAAAAAAAAAGAAAAGAACATTTTGGCAACAGAAAATAATCAATGATTTGAATTTTAAAAAGGAAAAAAATAACTTCGCAATATTGTAACAACACAAAAAGGTTAATTCGATCGCCATTACCTGACTGATTGAAATTCAATCAAATACAATATATCCAGAAAAATCAAATAATTCTCAATTCATGATTTAATTTTGTGAAGCAACAAAAATATTATGATTATATAAATGGAACGCATACTAATCAATTCACAAGCTATAATGTGATTGAAAGTCATGATTTGATTGAAGAAACAAAATATCTGCAGAACACAGTAGAAAAACAACATAATTATTTCATGTCTTGATTTTTAATAGCGTAAAATCAAAATACTACGGTATATTGTAACAAACCCACAAATAACTTCACAAGTGATCATTTGATTTGATGAAGTTTGAAAAAACCACACTACATTCTAGAAACACACATTAATTCTCTAGTAAGGATTTCATTAAAGGAAGTAAAAGAACCCTCACTAAAGTACACTGTAGCAACACCCACTCATTAATTCACATCATGATTTGATTGATCGAAGCAACAAAAGATTACAGTACATTGTAGAAACACAAAAGAATTAATTTGCAAGACAAAAAGGAATGAAGAAAAAATACAAATACTTACGGTTATTTGATATAACACACACATGTTAATTTACAAGTCATTATTTTATTAAAGGAAAAATAGGAGACCTACAATAAGTATTAAGGACATACACAATTTACCTCACAAGTCTTGGTTCGATTGAGAGATAAAAAAAAAAAAAAACTGTAGTTATAAATACACAAATTAATTCACAAATCATGATTTAGTTGGATGAAAATCAGGAATGGTACACTGTATTGAAACGACGCTCAAATTATTTTCTCAATAATTGATTAGCAGTTCTTCTGTGGCACTACAAAATAAACAAATAAATATATTTAAAATATTGATAAAACTACAAAACTAAAGAATTTAGTACGAAAAGTTACAGTTTCGGCTTAAATTTTTTCAGTTTATAATTATATAATAAAAATATACTATGAAAGCTTTAGAAATCATCTACTTTATTCATTTAAGATCGTTAAAGATCGGCCTCATTCCATATTCCAATTCACTGTAATATATTACAGAAGTTTACTTTTTTAAGTTTGTTCTGATTATTTCTTTAACAGATTATCTGAAATAAAAGAAATTCTATGTTTAGGAAAACATTAAATTTTTCAATATTCTCGTCCGCCCTCGGAGATTACATTTGAAGTTTGTAAAGCGACTTAACTATTAAACCTCTCATGTCTGCATAAATCAATTTTGTTTTTATGGTGTAAATAACTACTAGGATATGTTTTTCAGGGTTTTTCTTGCTTTTGAAATACATTTCTATCATTTCTAATAAAATGAAATTTGGCTAACTGAAATGATTTTATTATATATATATATATATATATATATATATATATATATATATATATATATAATTCGAATTTTATTATTTGATTCAAGCAATTTCCTATTCACAAAGCGTTAAAATATTGCAGCTGAAATAAGTCTTTACGAGAAAGGAATGTTTTGATACAGTGGCAGCAAAAAAATGCACTGAAAAATTCATGAATATAAATTATTGAATAAATTAAAGACAAAAGAAAGAAAAAGCATTTTCAAGCAATCTACTTTATAGAATATCAGGTTTGGAAAATTTGATCCAAAAAGGGAACAAACAAAAAGGACTTTTGAGAAGGTAAATAAATGATACTGCTTAAACTCAAAAAAGTGAAATTCTATTTCCCACAATTATACTCGTTTTTTCTTAATATGCAAAAAGCAACGTGTCTTCAGAAAATTGACAAACCACGAATTGCTTCTAATTTAATTTATTTCCTATTTTAATTCACAAACTATTTATAGTCACAATATTCTGTAATAAATGTTTTTAGATGTATGCAAAAACCTTACAATTTATTAATATATAAATATTTTACCTAGTAAATAAGCAAATAAAATTTTACCTTTCAGTTTTCGTAGAAAAGGCGATACAAGGCTTCTGCAGCTAGGTCTCCGTTAGAATTAATTAAAAGTCTCCACTCCGAGTTTCCCATCTCTTTGCCGTGTTTCACTATGTAATCGAGAACAGCTGCTTTTAAATCACCATCAGCTTGATTATCAGCCAACAACAATACTTCGCATGCGTTGCTAATGGAGATGTTGTCCTTCAAATAAGAAATACATGCATTCTTCAAACTCTGGATGGCGTATTTATTTGCCGCATCATATAAACCAGTAGCGTTTTCCCATGTTAAATCTTCTATGCTTGAGGTGTATATATAGTGAAGCATTCGTTTAACTGTGTCGTCTTCCAGTTCTTTAATATCGACATATTCGCTGTCATTCTCTTTCGTGTTGTTCGAAAACATTGTTTTAAACACAGACGAAGAAGCAGAAAGAATAACCTTGTGGGCGGGAAATGTGCCAGAACTTGTCTTTAATTGAACGTCGCAAAGGAATTTTTCTTCATATAATTTTTTTACGCTGTCAAGCACAGGATTTGAAGAAAGTATCTCTTCGTTATCATTCACTTCCCGAGCATCAGAAATTTTGACTTTAGAACTTGTACATCCATACTGAACTTCCTCGATTTCTTCTAACACGATTCCTTTGGAAAAGGTCCATTCCCAATGCAATGATAAAACATCATTTGGCAGAAACATCCTTTTATTAGCTAAAAGCTTCTTCCTCGTAAAAAAGAATGAAAATTTTTCGCATTCGCTTTCCTCATCGAACCAAAATTCCTCCTGGTTGCATTCTACTTTATTTCCAGAAGCATCGACAAGAGACAACCTGAAGGTGGAATACTTGATGGTTTTATCTTTAGGAAACAGTTCGAAACGAATAATTTCGTCACAATTTACTCCTGCAGTCACAAAAAGATCCACAGACATAATTTGTTCATCGTTCTTAGGTGATTTGATCAGATATGTACATTTTTCCTCCGATTCAAGAGTGCTGAATTCTTCCAGGTTCCACAAAAAAGATCTCCTCTCGACGCCTATTCGGGTGCGAGCGAAATATCGGACGTCTTGGGCCATTGATTCACCTTTCTTCCATATTTTGCAACGCACTGTCAAGGTATCTTGAGGCAGAAACATTGATCGCTTTGTATCATAGACATCTTTTCGCGTCGCGATTCGAGAACATCCATACCCACGACTTTCTTTAAAATTATATTCACACACGTCGGATTCTAAAACAGAGCCATCCTTACCGATTAAAGCAAGCTCAAATTTCACTTCTGTAGGGAGCGCAGGACTATCTACATTTTCGGTAAAAAGATAAACACTTATGTAATCTTCGTTGCCCTCATCTCCTCTTGGATAAACATCTAAATTCCACATCGTTCCATTCAGCGCATCTACCACAAACGGCTGACTTTCAATTGCTTTCCTAATATTCTCTGACCAATAACTCAGATTTTCTATTTTCCAATCAATGCTGAAGTACTTTCCTTCATTTCCCTCCGTTGCCATTTTGATTCACAATATTTTACAGAATGGGATTAATGCTCTTAGTGTCAATCTGGTAGACAAAAATGTAAGTGGAATTTAAGCAGAACAGTTCCACAGAATTTTATACCTCAGAATCACTGGTACTGAGAACAGAGATTAAAGATAGAATTCGACACGATTTTTACAAGGTATATGCCAAACACCAGGTTCTCACAAACTCTTGTAGAAGTGTAAAAAAAAAACAATCCGACACTCAAAGTTGTTGCTCTAATAATACAGTTAGGCTACAGAGAAGGAGGAAGAATGAAGGAGGAGTCAGGTACGCCTTCAGTTAGATTTCAGAAATGATCGAGGATAGTCAATGCGTCCTACCTCTTTGGAGTTCCAAACATTAGTTGTTCCGCTTTGGTTTGGTCCGCAGAAGTTGACCAGTTTTGATAGTATGTAGGGTTGCCAGATCAGAATACCCAAACAGGCAGAATCAGAATCGCGCCAAGTTTTTATTCATTTGTTAAAGCATTTGTTTTTCGCTCTATTATCCTTTGAAAAGTACTTTAAATATTCCTCTTAACTTCTTTTCTTTTCTGAGATTTAATAATCTCGACCTTCATAAATGCTACCAAAATTAATAAAAAATCTATTTCTTATAATTAAAGTGTACTGTTACCTACAATGGACAAAACCATAGTTACAAAAAGCCCATAAATTCTCCATGAAATGCAGATGATGGTCCCTACCTGTGGCCAATGAGCTGCAGTTAACCACCTCAACTACATCCTTTGAAAAGTGCTTCTTTCTTGAAAGCTATTCTCACAGAACTGTTATTTGTACAGTAATGACAATAATTCAAAAAATATACTCTGAAATAAAATTTAAAACTTTCCATTAAATGCTCTTCGATGAAATTCAGCAGCATAAGCTAAGTCTCTTAACTCATGTGTTCACAAAAATATATTTATGAAGAATATCGCTTTTGAAATTGATTTTAATTCAAGAAATTTATTTTTTATTCGACATAAACGACCAAGAGTAAGATAAAAATTAAATTCGTTTAATATCAACAAAAGTACAAAATCATCATAAATAACAAAAAGAAGTTAAAATTTCAAGAATACTCTTTTCAGAGTTTCTCTACCGTATGCGTAGTTTCCCATTCGCTACCAGTGGCGTAGCAACCGGGGAGCTAAGAGCATTATTGTTAAAGGCAGCCAGTTTATTTTATTGTAGTCGTAGCAATGTAAGTATCGACTGTGACGCAATGGGGGATTTTAGAAGAAATATAGGGGAGAGTCGGCGAATTTGGTCCGGCGCGCCTAAATTGACCGGTATCAATTCATAACTTCAATTCTATTAATTATTTAGGCCGTATAATAGGCAAATTATGTTGTAACGATGGAAATGAGGTTATGAAATCAGAATTCGGAGAAAATGCTACTTGGTTAAAGTTAGAGCATAAGTGCTTAGATCTAGGCATCATCAATCAATTATTTTAACATAAGACAAATGGGCTTTCCTCTGTTTTAAGCTAAGTAGGAACTTCTGATAGAAAATTCCTTTAGCTACCGTTTGCTATATTCCCGTTTCATTCAACTAATATCCAAATATAGAACAGCGTATCGTTGTATTAATTATATTTGCAAGCTTCTTTATACCTCAAAGGGTCCTATTTTTCAAAAATTTTAAAATTAATATTAAATTTATTAAAAAATTTTCTACTCAACTATTGAGACAAGCTTTATATTAAATGCGCAGGGGACACCCGCTCCGCTCTCACAAACAACTTAACATTATCTTCTTCTCCCTCTTATTAAAAAAAATTGATTTAGAAAAATAGACTGATAGTATTGTAATTAGTGCTTTATGATGATGCGCAGAAATACTCGCATAACTCCCTTACGAGCTATTCTGGAGCCAACCAATCGGAGACTTGTAATAGAAAATATTCAATACAAAAAAATAATTTTAAAATCTTAAAATATAAAGACAAAAATAAGAGACCTTCGGAAAATTTCTGAGTTTAAACTCTGAAAAAAAAAGCCACATTTCCAAAAAATTCTCCTTAAAATCGGCAATATGGAAACAGTCCTTCTGAAAGTGCCCTTATCAACAAGAATTCAAACTTTCATTGGCCCTTTTTTTTCTATCTCCTCCCATGTAAGAGTGAATTTTTTCCCACCCCTTTAACAATGAACCAGGATTGGTGACCCTTTCTACTCTGAAAGGAGGAATCCTTTTTACCCTCCCCCTCCATTTTGGAGTCTGTGTGAGGTTGGTCACGCCCTGTTGTTTATTATGTGGAATATGCCGGCTTACCACTCTTGCATCTATTTCTCTTGCTTTCCTCCCCAAGCGTTTTTTGGGAGAAAACATTTCCCCTTCTGCTGCTTTTTGGGCACAACAAATAGCGAGATACAATATTCTATCTGCATGATTTTACACAGTATTTACTAATATCGTAATATCAGAGAGCTGCACTTTATTTTTTTAAAGCACCATAACAATGATCTGCACTTTTTTAAATACAATATTAAGATTATGCGTAGTACGAGACAAATTTTCAGGAGACTAGATGTATTAAATATCTTCTTTTCTATTATTATAAACAAACTGCTTAGGAAGGTCATCTAATCATTCAGATAAACGGTCACAACTCCTGCGACTGAAGGTAACGATTGTTGTTGATTGCCCCTCGTCATGGCCAGATTTCCCATAGGGGCAACCTAGGGTTTAGTCGTGACCCTCGGTAACGGTTTAGTCGGCAGGCGGGAGCATGTACAGAACGTCGCCCCATACCTGATGCCATTACGGCAACCGAACAGGTTGAATGGACATGGGACGGGCGCATATACAGAAGAAATAACACCCAAATATTTACAAATGTTTCAGTATTATTTTGAAAATTCCATCAAATTTATGCATTTTAAATTTACATTCGTTAAGTTAAAAGTGTTGAGGGCAACTTTTTTTTTGTCCTCCGTGGACGTTATTGTCTCTTGCACTTCTGAGCATTGAAAGAGATATAATAAGATATATCCAGTAGGTATATTGGACGATTTCTAAAAATTCGATGGAGTTTGTTTATATGTGTTAATGCTGTGTTATTTCTTAGGTCGTGTAATTTTGAATTGAAATTTAAAGTAGTTCAAAGATTGTATTAAGTGCTTATATGTTTCAAAAATAAACTAGTGTATTTTAAATTGAAAATTATATAATAATTTTTTTGAGAGGATGCTTTGGCCTAGTGCGTAGAAATGCGCAAATCCGGCCCTGGCACTCGTCATGTCTCGTGCTTATTGAGTTCTATCTTTGGAATTTTACTGGCTTTTCGGCTAACTGTCCTTATGATCCATATGCCGACAGTTATTTTTTGCTGTTCCACACCACATTAGATACTGGGGCGTTATAGAATAATGGGGAATATGCAGTGCAGTTTTCATGTGCAGCGTAACCTCTTCAGTAAATCTTTGTGATTTAACTGACAAATTAAACACATTTTTCATTCACACATTCATCATCATGAACATAATATTCCTTTTTCATGTCACGTCCCTTCCTGTTCCGTCGTCGTTCAGCACAGAATTTTGAAAATGTCTTTTGTATTGGTGCTTACTAGATTGTGACATAACTTTTTTCATCAAATTTACCGTCTTTTTTTTTTCTGCTAGCATGCTATCAGACGCAAGATGTGCCGTGGCAATTCGTTCTACAATGATGATAATGACACCAGTTATCAAGCAGTTTTAAACTTCGCCCAAAATCTCGGTTCAAAAAACATGCAGCACTGTAACGGAAAACCAGTGTACTAAAATTCTTGTGATACAGGTATTACACATAGGAATGAAATATAAGAAAATGATTGTCATATGTACTCCAAAATTTTAGTTCGATGTTTATACTGAGTCATCTGAGTGAAAATCTAAATTTTCAAAATCATAGACGATAGTAAGGAAACTAACTTAAAATGAAGTGGGGAAAAAACAGTTCGAAATTTGACTGAAATCTGATTTCAAGTTCTAAATTTTTTTTCCTTCTTCGGTCGCGTTTGGGAGGAAAAAGCACTTATTCCCTTTGCTTTAAAGTCAAAACACATTGCTAATTTCTACTTGTGCCCATTTACAAAACTTTCTATGATTTTTTAAGTGAATAAAGGGTGTTAAAAAATATTCTCTTACGTTCACTGTAGGCATAAAGTACGAAGTATTTAAACTAAGAAAAAATATTTCATAAATAAATAATACTCTTTTTACAATTTTTAGATCCAAAATATATTCGAATTATTAATAATATCTTAAAATTATTTTAATAGGAAATTCAAAGGACCAAAAAGAAAAAAACGAAAGAAAAAAACATTCAAATTACCGACGAATTCGAATTAAAAACGTTTCAATTACCCAAGCTCCACTGTAAATAGAATGATATTAATGGTTTCCAGGAATTGAAAAATACCTGGGTAATTTTTAAGAACATGAGGAAGATAGTAACAATGGAATTTTTGTTTCCTGACTTTAAAAGCAGTAAATATACATCTGCCATCACGGCCTTTCCAGGAATCGCCACCCGACTACTTGAGATATCCGTGTCGTGCAATCTTTTTATGTTAAGCTGAACATTCACGGTGATTCCTCTCCACGCAGATGGAGTGGTAACATTCCACGGCATTCTGATTTTCAGCCCATCCATTAAGGTGGATCATTCACAGAACCTCCATGCAAGCGATCACTCAATACCCTAACGCTACTTGTACAAGAACCGATTCGTGTGGACTTAAAACCGATCGACCGCGTTCCTTTAGTGCAGTGGTCGGCGAAACGTGTCTCGAGAGCCGCATGCGGCTCTGCCAAGAATCGATTCCGACTACGCACAATTATTATAAAATCTGGTTTTATTTAATACTAGAAGATTTGTGCCCATCTCAGATGGGCTTTTAGCTTTCCAACAATACCTCAGATCCGATTGTCACAAATTTAGTAACGATAGATGTAGTAGAAAATCTCATGAGCATTGGCAGAGTGCTTAAGAAATAAAAAAAGCATGAAACGCAGAACTGATGAATCAATTGACACTAACTTTCGTTTTGTCAATAACTTTATTTTTAAGAATTACTTTTGTTTTGTCCGAGTGAAAATTATGCAAAATCCACGAACAGAAAAAAAAAATGCATTACCAAAATATAAAATCTAAAAAAATGCTAAATTAATTAATGCAAATCTTGAGAAAAAAAATGAAAAAATTATAATTTCAGTAAATTTTAGATGTAAATATATATGAGCATTAAAAGTAAACAATAAATTAAAAGTAAACAATAAATTTATCAACTAAAAAACTTCATTGAAAACAAGATTCTTTTGTGAAATGAACATTAAAAGTAAAAAATAGTATCAACTAAAAAACTTCATTATAAACACCATTATTTGTGAAATATCTGTTGTCGTTCAACAACACTCCTTTGCTATGTGGATTTTTTCATTTAAACTTTAACATGTATCGGATTCCGGCATCTTGATAACGCAACATAAAGCTGCAATGACCCACTAACAGAAAAGTATGCAAAAGGAAGAGACATCAAAATACTTTCTCCTGCAAAGATAAAGGAAATTCGCTTCGGCACTCCCCCTCCCTTTACCCCTCGCGCGCGTTGGTTCGAATTCTAAGCGAAAAAAACCTCTCCTGTTCCCCGCGCGCGCTAGTTTCTCTTCGCTGGTCTGGTTCGAGGGTCGAAGCCACGCCCACATTCCTGAGCGTTAGAAGCTGTGTCACCGCTATTCTATTATTTTATTTAATACTGGTAGCCGGTTTAAACCGACTCCTAAAAACATGGTTCTTGAAAGGAATTTGGCTCTCAAAGGAAATCTTAATCATTGTACTGCTGATCTTTGGCTCTTTTGACTAATGAGTTTGCCCACCACTGCTTTAGTGGAATGAAGAGAAGAGTTGGAGCTTCCACACGTACCGACACCGGCAAAATGTCGATCAGAGATTGCCACTGCGAATCGCCGACACCGTCAGCTGCGGGGTGTCCCGGTAATCCTTCTGGTTCTTGCACACACACAGATTTCGGGCGGCGGTCTCATGGTTCCTCCTCTTTCTTCTCATGAACGTAGTTTATATATTTTTTAAATTATTGTACAACATCTTTTAATATTAACTTTTTCTTTTAGGTGGTTAGTGGGTCCTCTTAAGCATTTCATTGAGCTATTAAAATTTTTCATTAAAATTATTAGTAGAATAATGAAGAAATTACTTATAAAATGGGAAATGTTTAAAGTATAGCTAAAACTAATTATTCTCAGTAGCGGATTAAGCTTGATTAAAAAAAAAAAAAAAAAAAAAAATGGCTTTGAAACATTTGGGTGTCTAAAAATATGTACATGTTTTTTTGTTTGTTTTTTCACATTTCGACTATTCAGTAATTGCGTTTGTAAAAAATATTAATGATTTCGCATACATTGCATATTTGTATCGCCATTTTTTAAATAGATTTTCTTATTAAAAAATAGAATAAAATATATTATTTATTTCTATGAATAGAATATATTAGTTATTTTTAATTAGCTTAATAAATGTTTTTTACATAATTACAATTCTTTGAAACTATTATTTTTAAATTTAACATAATTTTTTTATGAATTTGAATTTGACATATGTCACTAATGGAATGAGAATAATTCTCGAAGCAACTTCACTTTCCGACAGCCCTGTAAATAAATATAAACTTGTTGTTTTCAATTTTTTTTTTTTTTTAGTTTTGATTTATTTACACAGTGAATGAAAATTCAGATTCTTTCGAATGTTGAAGTGATTTTTTTCCACATTTTTATATTATTGTCACCGAAGATGTTAAATGTTAATAAATATTTGAATACATTTTCACAGAATTTTGTTGTCAATTGTAATGTAACCACCTACATTTTCGATCGAAAATCACAATTTTTTTCGTTTCACTTCACTTTTATTTTTAAAGCAATCCCAAAACTCTTTTTATTTTTCTGGAACGATAATCAGAAATGAAATTAGAAACATTTTAGTAAAACCTAAGACTTATTACTTATTTAATGTTTATTTCTGTTTAGTTGCACTTACCACACAATAATTTAGAATATTTTCCGTATGAACTTTTTATTATTCATGGCACTATTGAAAATTTCGGTAATTATTTTCTTTTTTATTATCGCGTAAAATTAGTTATTCTAGAAACTCCCAAGAGTCATTTCCATTTGAACAGATGTAAAATACTAATTCCGAGAGATTAGTCTTTAATAGATAGACTAGTCCGTCATTTTCAATCTAAGAGTGTTTCCAAATTTCTTTAATGATAATTTTATTCCCTAATTCCTTGAAAACACATAAAACATAAAAATCCATGTTAAAGTGGGATTTATTTACCAATAGGTAATGAAGTCTAATTTCCGGAGCGTATATTCCCATTACGGCCGAAAAAAATAGAAAATTCTTTTGCTGGAACCTGAAAAAAAATGGTAAATAATGCTACGAATTAAAAAAAGAATAGCCTACAGCATTGAAAGTCTTTTAAATTTCTTTATTAAAAAATGATACGTAAAGGTAATAAGAGACATTTATAAAAGTAGCATGAATACGTTTTTTGCTGCTTGATATTAGATAAAATATCTTCCCAGAATTATATTCTGCAAGGCTATAGTGTGTTTAAGCAGTTTAATTATGTAAATTTGAAATATAAATTTTAATAAGCGATAAACATCAGTCACATGATGTTAAAGTCACATGACAAACGTGATGATATAAGTTATCAGACGGTTCGTATTAGATAGGGTGGACGCTGTTTTCGAATGTTTGTCTCAAATTAAAAAAATAACTTGTGTTTTCCTTAATTTAAAAAAAATACACCGAGTTTTGCTTATAAATATGAGCGAATATGTAAAATTATTTTAAAATTAAAAAAAGATTTATTGTGATTAATACAAGAACGTTATGAAGAATTCTTTTTCCGAATTTTCTCTAAACATAGAACATGGTAACTGCACAATGAATATTGATGTAACAATTAATCCACATAGTTCTATGTAAGAAAAAAAATCTAATAATAAAACATATTATTAGTATTTTCATTTTCCCAAGCAATTTTTTTTCTTGAAATGTTAGGTGCCTTAACTTTTGAACAATCTGGATTTTTTTTTCATTCTATACTCTTACATATCCAATGCATATGCGACAATTGGAAGAGAAAAAAAAATATTAAAATTCACTATTAGTGTTTCTTCGTCTCTTCCAGCTTTCTGTTTTAAAGATTTGATAGTTTAATTCCTTTTTATCCTCGGGATTTATTTTTTAATTTTGTCCGAATCCATAACCCGCATCCCCTATTCCCTCCCCCTTCCCAAACAACTAAAGTTAAAGTTTGCGAACACGGTTCTAGAGCATCCAGAATTGAAGATCTGAAAATCTAATTACTTGACATCTAACTGCACGCCATCCTTCAATGTCACTAATTGTTTTCTCTTGAATTTTCAGTAAGAAAACAATTTAAAAGCATTAAAACATATTCACGCTATCCTTTGTAGAGAACCTACATGAAAGTAACAATAGAAAGTATTGTGAGAAATCTTGTTTCTTCTTGTTTATCCGTTTTCTCCAAGGAGTGCCGAGAGCGATGAAACGTTCAAACCACTCTTACACTTTAGAGGAAAGCCTCTGTTGCTAGAAAATAAAATAATGAATAATCACAATTTATTCTTAACAGACGCATTATTATGATTAAATGTTAATCAATTTTGTATTACAAATATTTTATTGTACAGACTTGTACTGTGGAACTAAGGTAATTCGTACTATTTTAATTCGAATCATTTAGTAATTCCATTTTTTTCTCTGGTTCCTTCAAGTTTCTATTCACTTAACATTCAAATATAGCCTATGTTAAGAAATTATTATCATTAGTTCAAAGTGAAGAATAAAAATTATAAAAAATTATTTTTGACTGTCAGGATACCCGACGTTGCTTAGTCTTTTTAATTTAAAATCATTGTGGGAAACTGGAAATGCAACTTTGTTACATAAAAAGAGAATGTTAATTATTATTATTTCATTGATGAAATAGCCGCCTTTGGCGACCAACTTGTTCTTCCAGGATATTGGGTTCCTTGGCTGCTAAGATATTAATATGGAATGCCTACCTATTTAAAATTGAAAATTTCATTTGCTTGATAGGATTAAGAAATATGAATTTAATGGAAATTGAAATTTAAGCGAAAATGAATCACCTTTTTCTACACCTGCTTTCGAAATAAAGCATTTTGAGACAAATATCTGAGCATAACCAAATTTAATGGCAAACATATACATTTAATGAATGTTACAAGCTAACTACGTCATTAAAATTGTGGGTGATAGAACAATAAAATTCGTTGAACAATTAAATGAAATAACTCAAAATTGAAACTAATTTTCCTAAAATAGTAACCTAAAAATACTTTTAAAACACACTCAAAATTGTTATCAGTCACATTTTCCAAGTAATAAATTTTATAAAAATTAAAATTTCATTTTTATTTTCTTAGTCAAGTTAGATAAAATGTGTAACAACAGAAAAATATAATGGGATAAAAACATTTGGCGAATCAATTAAGTTAAATTTTATAAATTATAAGAAAAACAAAATATATTTAAAACTTGTTAAAATAAGGACAAAAATTATACGACATATGGAAAAAAGGTAAATTTCTGAATTTTAAGGTAGTGTAAACATCATTTTTGTGAGATAATATTTACCGAAGATGTAGCGGAAAAATGACAACATTTCTTAATTAATTAATTTTTGGACATTCAAAAGTTGTCAGTGATTTTTCGCTCGTTTTGAAGACAGCATGCCTCTAATTTCATCAATACTAGTTAGAAATTGTAAATTTCTATAAGGAACACACATAGAGACACCCTGGTTTATATGTATGTGGGAATTACATTTCCCCAGTCTAGCGTTAATAGCGTAACTTTAATTATTTCCTAATAATATTTTTTCCCATCTGCCGAATGAGCTTATTTGAATAAATGCAAAAGTCAGCAGAAAGATATCGAAATATAAGATCACGCGCTATTGCCTCAGAAACCACGTGACATGCGTGGGAGTCTCTCCGTTAATGCCGAGTGTAATGTTTAATCCAGAGGAGATGGCTTATTGAAATTAAGAAGAACGGACATGCGGTAAGTTGTCGAGAGTAACGGGATGCGGGGGTCTTTCCCCTGGTTGCACGATGACCGATGGCTAATATTTTCTAAACGTAATGTAAGTGATTAGATTTTGGAGTGATAATTGTCTTTTCGCCTTACTACGTAATAGCAATCCTAATAATGTCTAAACCCTAAATCTATCTCTTGTCAAATATGTAAATACCTCATCTCTGTAAATATTGTATAGCAACGGATTCGGAAACCCTCCGCGCTTTTGCGCATGCGCCAGGTGGAGATATTTTCATCGAAATAGGGGGAAAATAAAGAATGGAAGGGCGATGTTTACATTTTACTGAGTGTGATCTAACAAAGAACTCCGGAAATGCGCTCATATGACTCATTGCCTGTCAACCCTTTCCGGTGTAAAATCGTTCAAAAGTGGTAGTCTCGGAATCCTTTGCTGAACAGAATGTTTCACTTATGTTTTTTTTTAATAAATTTAACTGCTGTTTCACTGAGTTTTCCTTTTGGTCTTACCACCCTCCAGATGTGAGATTAAATTAGGCCTCAGTTAAGATATAGAGAAAAATTATTCTTAAAAAATTGTTGGCCCTTGCCTGGGATTTCATTTCCCCCGCAACTATCAATAGCTTCTAAATTTTGGCATCAGTTTGGAGAATGGAAATCTCATTCTTACATGTCTGTTACGGTTAATGTGAGTAATCAGTTATAACTCATTAATGACTGGTTATTCTTAATCATAACAAAAAAATTCTGGTTATGATTAATAATAAACGCTTAAAAATCCGGTTATTATTAATAATAATCGATTAATTAAATTGACCGTAACATATATATTTAAAGATTGGCTTTCTCTAGTTAAATAGGTCCGTACCTTGTGTCAGCAGCGATCGTAATTGAATAGCTTTGTAATGCATTTAATTTACTTGAATACGCAATTATGTATAACGAATTAAGTCAAAAAAGCAACAAAGAATTTTTCAAATTTTAAAAAAAAACAATGAATAAGTTTGATATGAATCGCACTATTTATTTTAAAGTTTTATTAATTAAATTCAACTATGCATTTATTGTATAACCATTGCATTCAAATTGTCGAAAATTATTTATTCATTACAATTATTTATTTATTAAAATTATTATCGCATTGTAAAACTACTTACTATTTACTTACATAATAAAAAATATTTATTAACGCTGTTAAATATTAAAAATGAATCGCTACTGTCATTTTTAACTCAAAAACAATCGTGACTTTTCACGTAAACTTTGTGTGATTGGTATTATTTATAAATTATATATTTAATCCGTTAAATTTTTAAAATATATCTTTATTCCCATTTTTAGTTTCAAAATTGTAAATTACTCTTTTTGTAATCTTTTTTTATGTCTAGTTTTTCTTAATTCGAATTTTCGGATAAATCGATTTTTATCGTCTCGTCAGCTTTGAAATAACTGAATTCTACTGTAATTTACAAAAATATTAATTTCAATAAACGGGTTAATTATAAACCAAACGTATACAGCAATTTGAATGTAATGTTTGTACAATATAGCAATAGTTGTACTTAAAAATAAACAGTAGAAGAGACTAGGGGTAGTTGAGGCAATTTTTAAATTTTTTTATAATTTGGTGTTGCAAAATAAAATATTTTAGTGTAAATTTTGGTATTTGGTCTTCAAATTTAATTGAAAAAATTAGCCATCTAATTCCAGTTTTATAGCTAATGAATATTTACTTTCTGTTTTGCATTATAGCTCAAATATCCCCACGAGAGTGTTACATGATCCACAGTGTAGGGAAGCTTGAGTCAATTCTGAAAAAATATCTACGAAATACAATGTTATAAATTTAATCATTTATTATTATTTCAGAAATGTTTTCCTTCGGGTTTAAGATACACATTTTTCAAAACTAGCCGTGGAAACAAAACTAGTAACATGGTCATTTTTTGTGGCGATGTTTGGTGGTCGAAGAATCATGTCAATTTGGTTTTCATCAATGAGAACAATGTTATCATTTGGTGGCCATTTAAATTTGGAATCTGCAACTCTTCGAGCAAATTTTATGTTCAGTCCATCTTCAGAAATATTAAGAGTTTGGCCAACAATAGTTTTATGGTTTTCTTCCCTATATATTTTAACAGAACTGAATCGTCACCAGTGGGTTTCTTATTAATAATTATAACCATCATCACTTTCAAATAATACTATCTACTGACTTGTTGAACTTATACTTTTAATTGAATGTAATAAATTTAATGTCAAAGTCTAAAAAATATGTATCACAAGAGTCTTTCAAATATTTTCTCAATTTTTCAGAAAGAAAGTTTTTTTGACCTTTGATTATTTACAGGAAAACTTAATTTGAGATTTTGTTGCTTTATTTTTCATACTCTTTCCAATAGCTTTTCTGTTCTCCGGAGTGGAAGTCAAAATAACTGATTTCGCTCTTTTATTAAACGTTTTCGTAGTGCGAGGCAAGAGCTTTAGATAAGGTTGCTCTATGTCTAGAGAAACAGATATTTTAATTTGAGGCCCCAGGAACAGGAGATTACAGACATATGACCAGA
Source organism: Araneus ventricosus (assembly GCA_013235015.1). NCBI lineage: Eukaryota > Metazoa > Arthropoda > Arachnida > Araneae > Araneidae > Araneus > Araneus ventricosus. The sequence goes on from BGPR01005135.1 coordinate 35,539, forward strand.
AGAAGACAGGCCAGTTTCAATATTCTGAATTAAGTTAAAATTTTCATTCAGAAAAAATCTGGAAATTTTCAATTGACGCATTTAATTGCACCATAACTGAACTATTAGAGACAAATGAGGTTTTTTTCTATACTATTATGTTTTTATGAAAGCCTACTACTCAGACATATCTTAAACAAAGCAAATTTTGTAAAAAACTGCTCAAATAATTTAAGTAACAAAGTTAATGAACACTAATTTTCCGGTATGGATAGTTGAGCCATGGCTCATATATCCAAAGTCCCAGTGTCACAAGTATCCCTGCTACCACATTTCTGTTTACCAAGCTATAACTAAATAAAATCTGTAGATATTTAGATTATTTTAAATCTTAAATGTACCTGAAGTTATAATTATTTCAATTAGGAAATCTATTACTATCTTAATACAAAAGATATAAATTTCACATATCTTAATATTTACTTCAGACAGTAAAAATAAAAACCATTGTTCATTGCACTTTGAAAATGGCATCCATGTTTTTTTATTTCTTTTTCACAAATGTAGAACTATAGCTGTGTTCAGATTTTGTCAAATTAAGAACGAAAAATATACTTGCTGTAGAGAAAAAAGGAATGATTCAAGTATCACAAAAGATCAAGGATCCCCAGTCTCCTCACAGTTCAAATCTAACGGTTCAAAATTCCTTTAAATAGTAAGAATCTTTTTCTGTTGCTTTTTTCATTGAAGACATTGTATAGTAGTGAATTCCTCCGGAGAGAGATTACAAAATTATTCACTTACAATTACTGAGGAAACAAGATGTGGACGTAATTAATGGGAATAAATCAGAAATAAAAATAATATCTAATTTTGATTTAGAACTAATCAAAACAAACTTGATTTCAGTGTTATTTTGATTTGAAATTCAAGGGACAAGAGAGAAAAAATTATTCACGAATCCGAATGAAATGATGAATCTGAAAGAAAGCGTTTTCAGAATTTCCGCGAACCTAAATTATCCTGTGCCTTCCATTTAGAATCGTCATTCACAGTTTAAGAAGCCTCAACTTTGAAGAAAATATAGTTGTCTTTTAGGAGCAGAATTTCTTAAAAGAGATAAATAATTGCATTCCCATTTTAAACTATTACATCACCTCTGTAGATAGATGTAATAGAATAAATTAATCACAATTTCATTTTGGTAATCCTTGATATTATATGAGAGCCCGAACTTAGTGTTTCAACATTAAAAAGAATTAACATTTCCTAAGAATTGGGGTTGATTTCAACAGATAAAACATTTTTTAGTAGTCATACAAGTACAAGATAAAAGTTTTTATCTTTTTGTAACTAACAAAACAAGAAGGATGGATTTTATTTCTAAGCAATTTTTTAAAATGTTAATAAACAATATTCGATTAAGTTGATTTTTATATTTATGAAAATTTTCTATAATATTGACAACAAAATTTTTCTAAGCCTACACTACACCATCCTTTCAATATTCAGTAGCGGCCATAGGAATCTTTGTAAATGTAGTAAGGAACACAGAGAAACAAACTAAAATTATTTAGTTACATATTTCAAATTTTAAATTTAAATAATAAGCTATTCGAAAGTAATATAAAAAAGCTAATTATGTAGGTCGTACGAATATGCATCTTTGTGCAGTGAAGAATTAAAATTTGCACACCACCAAGATTGTGATAAATGAGTCGCCATTGGTAACAACAATAAAAAATGCATTGAAAATTAAAAAAAAAAATTGCTGATTAAAATAATGAGAAGATAAAGGAAAATGTTTCTAAAGCGATACTTTTATTAAGAAAGAGTTTTGGCAAATTTGATTCGAGGATCAAACACTAAGAACTTCAGACCAGGTGAATAATTCGCTACTATTTAGCGCCTTAAACAACTAAAATTTTTGTTTAGAAAAATTTATACTGATAATTTTAAACAAGGAAACTTTTTCTGAAACTTAACTACATGAATTTGCTGTGAATTAGATTCTCTACAAACACACACACACACCTAAACTACAAACCGAAGATCTTTATCTCTGGAGTCAGGGGTGTGCCGTAGTGTAAACTAAAGTTTGTTGTGAATTGTTTTTACATGTTTGATTTCTAAATTATGTCTTATTACAGTTTTCTGTAATAAAAATTGACTTCTAAATTGAAAATTTTGTAATAAATATTTATAAACTTTATACATAAACCTAAAAATTTATCAATATCTTATACAAAATATTTCAACTTTTAACTAAAAAATCAAAAAAATATTTTGACTAATGAAAAAACAAATTTCAGAAGTTTACCTTTAAGTCTTCGAAGAACAGGCGATGTTCCTCACACTTAGATTCAATAATAAGTGTCCAGCGCAAGGCACAAAAAGCAAAACGTAAGTCCCAATCCAGTATCGCATCTCCCATTTTATCGTCCTTGTCAGCAAACGGTAGTGATTTGTATGGATCGGAGCTGTTATTCTTTATATAAGAAACGCATACATTCTTCAAACTAAGGATGGCATATTCATGCGCCACATAGTATAAGTGAACAGCACTGTCATTTGATAAACCTTCCACTCTTGATGTATAGATGTAGTGAAGCATTCGTCTGACTACGTCGTCATCCAGGCCCTCAATATCGACACAATCGCTGCCTTTTTCTTTCATGTTCCCCGAAAACATTGTTTTAAACACAGACGAAGCTGCAGAGAGAATAACTTTGTGGGCGAGAAATGTGCTAGTTCTTGTTTTCAATTTGACGTCACATAAGAATTTCTTGTCGTAAAAATATTTTATGTTGTGAATCGGAGAATTCGAGGGAAGTAACTCACCGTTTTTAACTTCGTGGGAATCAGAGATTTTGACTTCAGAACTTGTACATCCATCCTGAACTTCCTCTATTTCTCCTAACACGATTCCCTTAGAGAAGGCACATTCCCAATGCAGTGATAAAACGCCGTTGGGTAGAAAAACCTTTCTATCAGCCAATAACTTTTTCTCCGTATAAAAGAACGTAAAGCTTTCACATTCACGTTGGTCGTCGAACCAAAATTCTTCCCAGTTACACCTTACTTTATTCCCAGAAACATCGACAACTGACAATTTGAAAGTAGAATACTTGATGGTTTTATCTTGTAGAGACAGTTCGAAACAAATGATTCCATCACTATTTACTCCTGAAGCCACAAATAGGTCAATAGACATTAATGACGCATCTTTCATAGGTGATTTTATAAGATATTTGCGTCTTTTCCCTTCTTCAATTTTGTCGAAATTTTCCAGGTTCCACACGAAGGATCTCTTCTGAACTCCTACTCGCGTGCGAGCGAAATATCGGACATCTCGAGACATCGACTCACAGTTCTTCCACATTCTGCATCGCACCGTCAAGGCATCTTGAGGCAGAAATATTGATTGGTTTAAATGACAGACTTCGTCCCGCTTTGCGAACAAAGGAAATCCAAATTCTTCACCTTTCTGAAAATCGCATTCATACTTTTTGGATACCAAAACAGAGCCGTCTTTACCGATAAAAGCAATTTCAAATTTTAATGTGATCACAGGATTATCATCTCTGTTTCTATGAAGGTAAACACTAATGTAATCACCATTACAGTTTTCCTGTCCTCTCGGATAAACCGTTATGCACCACGCGATTCTGTCCATCTCATCCACCACAAACGACGGACTTACAATTCTTTCATCAACCTTTTCTAAACAATAACTCATATTTTCTATTTTCCAATCAATACTGAAGCATTTTTCGTCTTTTCCCTCGGGTGCCATTTTAGTTCAGAATTTTCTTTTGGATATGCTTGAAGTCCTAAGCAGCAAATCGAACTATTCTAAACAGTTCTATTATTCACTATGGCTGGTGCTACGAGTAGAGGCAAAAAATAGTCTTGAACCCTTCCACCAGTCGTCTTAAAAATTAATGTCAAGGATGACAAATAATGCTCCCTTCCCGATTTTCAAAAGAAATCTTTGACTTCTTTTTTATCTCCAGGTTCAAATAAAGTTTCTTAGAATGTCGAGAGGCAATCCGAAAGAAAACACTAAGTCTACTCCGAGATTATATTCGTCCAACAGAACACGATCACGAACACCTTCCCTTCGAGTTCAGGAAAGATCCAATATAAGAAATGCGTCGTACTTCCTTGCAGTTACCAAAAAGAGTAGTCCAAGAAAGATTTGACCGGTGTTGATGATGCGCTTCAAAAAATCTGTCTAAGCAGTGCGAATTCAAGCCAAGCGGTTCACCCTCTTTCCATGCCCCCCCCCCCCCAAGAGGGATTTTTCCACTCTCAGGTATTCAGTTTTATTACATAAATAAGGTGGTTGGCTATGTTGACCTTTGAACTCAGAGAGTGGTCACTTATGCAGGGAGACACAGAGAAAGGAGAAATTCTATTCGCCCCCCGCCGAAGGAGAAAAAATCTACCCCACCCGGAGTTCCAGATTCCTCTGGGGGTTGGCTACCACACTCTGTTTATCAATATCTTGAGGAAAAGGGGCGCCTAACCACTATCTCCCTTTCTCCCTCCCATCCTCCTCAGGTGTTTTGAGGGAAATATAAACTCCCCCTGTCTGCTGCCTTGTTGGACACCAGATACCCATACACAGTTCACTTCTACTCTGTAGGATTTTATATACTCTAATTACTAATACCATAAACTCTCTCTGAATTCATTGGAACATAATAACTTTATAAAAGGAAAGCTTTTAAGAAAACCTTTATATTTTTCTGAATATTGGTGATATTTTTACGAAAATGTTTGTAGGTATCCCGTGGAACAAACAATAATATTGAGAGTTGTAAAGAATTATCATCTTTCTGTGAAAGGGGGTGAGCCAAAATAATTTTCTTCCTCATCAATTTCATCTCGGTCTCCCAAAAGCCTGCTGTACTTCAAAGCCAGGTGGCAAATACCTGACGATACTTACTTAAAAGATCTTTAATAAATAGCCGTCGGTGAAAAATAATTATGTTATAAAGCAAATAATTATGGAAAATATATTATTCGATTTAAAATCAGACTTTGTCTATATTTATGGAACAGGTAATTTTTCAATTTTCATTGTTTTTATACAATTTCTAATTATTGTCTTATATTTTCTACTATATTTCTATGTATATAAAGAATAAAAACATACTTAATGATTTCTAGAAGTACATGATTTGTACTGTAGTTTGAAATGCCATTTTCTATCTGTAATCTCCCAAAAGCATGTTGTATTTCAAAGCCAGGTGAGAAATACCTGGCGATACTTATTTAAAAGAACTGTTAATAAACAACCGTCAGTGAAAATTAATTATTTTATAAACCAAATAACTTTTAAAAATATTTTATTTCATTTCAAATCAGACAGTGTCTATATGATATCTATCACATGGTGTTATGGAAAAGGCAATTTTTCAAATTTCATAATTTTTATATCCAGCCTATATATATTTTCGTGTGAAAAAACCAAAGTAATGAAAAGTAAACTTTTAAGAGTTGCAAAAAGAAAGTAGGAAGAGGTGAAGTTATACTAGCAGCAATATGCGTAACTGACAAATTTTCTCCAAACTGATTCATCCGCAACGGTTATTTTAGAGTGAGCATATTGTTATGAACATGGAAAGTCACTCCCCAGCAATGTTAGTCTTATGGTTGGGAAGAGAGTTTTACAGGGGTAAGTATGGGATGACTGGCAGCAGTGAGGCCTGCACTCCTGATCTTGGCGACAAATCGAAGATTCCAGAAAATGTTATCCTTTTCTCGATATCTCAATTAGGAGAGGAGATACGCTTGAATATAGGAGATAATTCCATGTGACGTCACGGCCCGTCGGGGAGACTATAAAAGATCCGCACTTGGATCACAGAGTAGTTGTTGACTGACTGGAACAACTTTGGGATTTCGTCTGCAGAGCGAGTTAGAAAGCCGGTGAGCTGAGCGCTAATGAAAGTGCTGTTATTGTCATTATTAGTGATTTGCTAACTGTTTGTGTTGCCAATTCTGAGAAGTGCTGAACTGTTATTACCTGTGGATTGTTGTCTGTTTGCGTTGCTAATCTGTGCAAGATATATTGTTCGTGTTACTTGTGCTACGTGTTTTCCTGCATATTTGTGAATAAACCTTAATTCTCCATTATCCTACGTGTTGGACTGTTTACACCATACACCCGCAGAGAGTTTTTTTTTACAATATTTTATATATAGTAAAGCTGGTAAAAAGAATTCTTCAGGGGATAATCTTTTTGAGATTTCTGAAAAACTTTAAGCGAAAAATGCTCTCTATAAAAAGATCGGTGTTATTTGTCAAAGGAATGACCTTTTTTCTTGATCTGCATAAAAATTATGGGTATTGGATCTAAAAATACATATCTCTTACTTTCTGCTAATATTGAGTATGTAATCAGAAAGTAATGTGGTCATATTCGATTCCAGATTTTGTTGAAGATCCGCGTCTTATACCTCATAAGCCCCCACCCCAAAATAATAATTAACCGAATTCTGTTCGTCGGCCAGTCTGTTAACACGATAAATAAAATTTCTAATATATAAAAATAATATATAAAATTTCTTCGGCGGTTTTACACCAAAATTATTGATCAGTGTCAATCTATGTAAAAATAGGATTACCATAACATTTTTGGTTGAAATCCGGACACGACGGGGCGGGGTTAAGGGTCATGAGGGGTCAAAGTATAGAATGAAATTCTAAAAGCTGTCCTGCCATCGTCCTTTTTCATAAAATTAGCACAGAATTTGAGAAACTGAAAAAACGTCAGAATACAAAGAATATACAATTTCTATTAATTTTTGGTAATTCAAATACGTATTAATGAAAAATAGAATTAAAACAAAACTGCCAAAACTTTTAATTTTCAGTTGAGGTTCATCCACTTTCTCATTGACGATGGATGTAAACAATTAATTTTCTTTGATTGGTGGAATTACGTCAACTTTTGAAGATTTTCTCTTAGACCTCTCTATCATCAGATTTTCTCTATCTGTACGTATGGTAACCCTATAGTTAGGGTTAGCATACGTCCGGACTAGTGCCCGGATCTTCAAAATGCCCGGATTTACGCCGCTGAATGCGTTGAGAGAGAAGTTTGGTTGCGACAGGAAAAATCTGAAGTATTCGAAAAAAATGACGTCATTCCGCCTCAGTTCAAACTGAAAATTAAAACTTTTGTCAGTTTTGTTTTAATTCTGTTTTTCATTAATATAACTTCGAATTACCAAACATCAGTAAAAAGTGCATCTTCTTTGCATTTTCTGGCGTTTTAATATTTTGTCATTTCCTCAAACTCTCAGCTGATATTTTAAAAGAAGATCATTAAAAGGCATGCTTTATAATTTTATACTATACTTTGTCTGGATTTTAACAAAAAAATTATGGTAAATCTATAAAACTCATTTCGCCAGATGGATGAAATTTTACGTATTGACTTGATACCAAAATCTGTATAAAATTCTCTACCCATTTAGTAAACAGGAAGAGGTATGTTCCAAAGTAAATGCGCCATTTTCTTTGTAATACGACGATACTGAACACAGACGTCCCCATATTATGAAAATTTTGGAGAGAACACTCCTGCAAATTTTAGAAATTGAGGAGGGAACACTCCCGCAAGTTTCGCTAAATTTGAAGTTATTGATATTATACAGGGATCGGTAGCATACCGATCAGCAGAAGCCAATCTTTGTTTTCTGGTGCCTTTTTTAGTTTTTCTTGAATATCTCGAAAACTCTTCAGTTTTCACACTACATGTAACAAATTAAAGAGCGTAAAATTCCTTACAATTACATGCTTTTATTCTGCATCCAGTTTTAATATTTTTGCAGATTATGGTTCTAAATTAATTTTTGATTTTCAGTAATTTACGACCCCTGGACCACCAAAACGGCGTGTTACTTATTTGGAAAAAAAAAAAAACTTAATGCGCTTTCATTTTTTAAAAAATTCGTATCTGAAGCATTATTAGTTTTTTTTTTAATTAATTTTTTAACAGCGTCTCCGACATTCTGTATGTTTGCTATTTTCGCCGACTAAACTTCGTTTGCGACCCTATGTTCTATGGTAATTTTTCATCCTCTTGATGCCTACTACCACCCCTCCGAATTTGTCGGTCGAATTCGGCAGCACCCTGCATATATATATATATATATACAAGCCTCATCGGGGGGGGGACAAAGCGAGATCGCGGAAGAGAGGCTGCCGTATAAGTAAGCAGGCTCTCGTCAACCCGATGGCACAATAATGGTGGTGTGGCTCTTCGGGCCCACCTCCGAAGACATGTCATACCCCGGTTTTTCATGGGGTTGTTGCATGAGCCTCTCGTAATGGCGCCTATTATGCAGGAACCTCAATGTCTGACTATGCTGTCGTGGCGGCCGGTCTTTCAGATTAATCCGGATGCTTAGGCAGTACGGGGTGACGATTCTTATGGTTATATGTACACAAGATGGTCATAAATTAACGAACACATTTCAAAAATTAATTTTAAAAAACTAATCATGTTACAACTGCGTTTTTTCTTTTTAATGAGAGAGCAAATATAAATATTTTTCAGATAGGTGGAGTACCATTACGGCATCCTAAATTTGCTACAGCGAGAGATTTTCATACACAATTTCTACTGATCAGCAGATGCCAATACATGTTTTCTGGTTTCCGTTCTCAGTTTTTTCGAATATCTCGAAAACAATTCTGTTTTCGAATTACAATTGATTTAACAAATTAAAGAGCGTAAAATTAACTACAATACAGCGTAAAGAGCGTAAAAGTAATTAAAATACCAAGTAAAGGTCGTTAAATTAATTAAAATACATGCTTTTATTTTTCTTTTAGCTTTAATAGTTTCGCAGATATTGGCTCTCAAAAATTAGAGATGTCCAATAATTTACGACTACCCAGACCGCTGTAAGGGCACGTTACATATCTGAAAAAAATTTAATGAGCTCTCGTTTAAAAAAAATACCGTAATTGTAACATTATTAGTTTTTTATTATTAATTTTTGTAATGGGTCCAATAATTTTCGATTATCTTGAATACAGGGTGTCCACACTTATCGTGGTCCAATAGCTAATTTCTAAACTGTTACAGATAGACATATAGCACCAATTTGAAAAATGCTTTAAATGAAGGGAAGAATTATAATATATGTTTTTTGAATCACTAAATATATCTCTGAAAAAATACGAATTCTAACTTTTTATACGGTCGCCGGTCCCATCAGTCATATTTAGTAAAATATTCTTGACATTTTAAACAAAAGAAGTCCCACTCTTTTTGCACTAAAATTGAGCGACTTATGGAGCTTTGAATTTTATGATTTTTAGCCAATCAATGGCCTCGTCGAGCAAGTGCTGTGCATTGATTGGTGGATCGTCTTCAAGACGGCTATTGAAATGATGTAAAGTGGTCTAAGTCAGCGATATTTAAAGCTCCATATATCGGTCAGTTTTAGTCGCAAAAGAGTGGGAATTTTTTTGTTTAAAATATTAGAGTGTCAAGAATATTTTACTAAATATGATTGATAGGACCGGGGGACCGTATAAAAAGTTAGAATTCGTAACTTTTTCAGGAATATATTTATTCACTCAAAAAACATAATATAATTCTTTCCTTCATTTAAAACATTTTTCGAATTTGAACTATATGTTTATCTCTAACTGTTTAGAAATTAGCTATTGCACCACGATAAGTGTGGACACCCTGTATATATAGCTATATATATAAAGTTTTGAAAAAGGCATCTTCACACGTGTTGGAATTTATCTTATTTCTATGTATAATGTGATACATTTTGCTACAGTTGTGATGAACATTCCTTTATAAGCTTTAATGTTATAAATTAATTGCAGTTTATTTTGCATCCATCTGATATTGTTGAAAAAGACACTTTACTTAACTGAAGTCGCAATGCGTAACAATGTAACTATCAACTGTGTCAAATGGAGGATTTTAGACGAATTACAGTTTATTTTGAATCCATCTGATATTGTTGAAAAAGACACTTCACTTAACTGAAGTCGCAATGCGTAACAGTGTAACTATCAACCATGGAGGCATGAGGTTCATAGCTCTATGCTATCAACTGTGTCAAATGGAGGATTTTAGACGAATTATAGTGTACGCCGCTTGTAGGGATCACTTTGGATTAGACAAGGTGATCACCACATCCGAAATGCCTTAAAAATAATACAAATCTATAGGTATACAAGGATAGCAGAAAAACAGACCATACAACATTTTAGGTATATTCGTTTGTTTTAAATAAAAAAAATCGATACAAGTAACAGAATTAAAAAAATTTCAAGCACATTTTATTTTTTAATCTTCTTAAAAAATTTTCAATTTCCGTAACTCGTTTTTAATTTCCTTCATGCATTTGTTGGATAAATTTTTCAGAAAAATAATAAAAAATTCAGCACTGTATGGACTGATCTTCCTAAAGTACGAGGGACTTGCAGCGTTTCTTCTGGTCCGTCTTCAACGTGATTGTCCTCATGTTCTGGGGGGTCAACTGATCACTAAAAGCGAATTATTGATCACTAGAAACGGCGGATTTTCTATGTGTTTAGATGCGGAGATCCGTTGCTAGATATTTTGATCACTACAGCCAATAAATCTTAGGGGGCCATTCAAATATTATGTAAGCACCCAAGGGGGGAGGGGGTTTGCGATTTGCTTATTTTTGCTGACAAGGGGGAGGGGGAGTATGAGTGATGCTTACGTAACACATTAAAATCACTTTATTTCCGAAAATCTCTTGTAAATTGCACAAATAATTTAATTTTAAAAAATTAAATTTGAAAAAAAAGTTAAATTTGGCAAAAGAAAATTAAACTTGATTTTTGTAACCTTAAACTTGAAATTGTAAGGAATGAAATTGTAATGAATTGAAGTATAACTTACATTTTTTTTTATTTTAAGCCTAGTTAGAGTTTTTTATTTGAATTAAGTCCTAAAATTTTTTAAATTAGATTATTACTGTTATACGTTTTGTAAAAAAAAGAACTTGGAGGGGGTGCAGTTTGCTTACGTAATTATAAGAGGGGGGTTTACGATTTGCTTATTTTTGCTGACAAGGGGGGAGGGGGTAAAAAAATACCAAAAGCATGCTTACATAATATTTGAACGGCCCCTTACATCCGTGATCACTTCAAGCGGCGACTGCTGTATATCTAAACAGTTTAAGAAAACTAAGTCTACAACTAAATTTGAAAATATAAATTAATTAGCGAAAAACAACAACGAATATTATTTGCAAAAATAACAATGTGGTACTGAAAGCTGACATATTTGCCAACAATATAAGGTTAACTTGCGATTAATTGGATTGAAGTTTACCAACATGCCAAACTCTAATATTTGTTTGCAGATGCCCAGTTTTGATCAGTTAGGTGATCAGGTGGAATTTTACTGCTTTTGAAGGAAGGCTCCTTGTGCCACACCAGTGATCCAAAGATCCACAAGCAGGACCAGGGGAATAGAAGGGCTGGATCATACCTTTGAAGTTTTAGAAAAGCCGACAAGAGGGGGAGGAAACCAGTTGTGACGTCACTATGCTGACAGGAAATTGTGGGGTCCTAAAGCTTCCACTGGGGATTCTTTAATTCTTATCTATTTGTTCCTGTGTTGTTCTGTGTTACTTGTTATTTTGGTGAAATATTGAGAAAATCTTGCATATCTTGTAAGTATATCTACTTGTGCTGTCGCTACGTGCTCAAATTATTACAGGAAAACGAAAGACAAAGGTGCAATATATCTTATTTTTCAGTCTGTCCGAATCTGAATGAAATTTGGATCTCGAAATGTAAAAGGCAAGATCATATAAAAGTAAAATACACTAGGATATGCATCGACCACTTTAGGCCAAGCGATTACAAGGATGGCATGAGAAATCGCCTTATAAATCAAAAGAAAATTTTTAAACTTGATGCAGTTCCGAGTGTTAACTTACCATTGCAAGATAAAGGGGAAGATGTTTCAAGTAGAAGTGAGAGGAAAAGAAGTATTTTACCGGAAGCAAAAATCAGATTAAAATGTCTGAGTCCTAAAAAAGCATGTGCCACGCCAGCTATGGAGCCATTTACTACATCAACAACTGAAAACATTTGCTCATCTTGCTTTGAAACTCAAAAAGAAAATACATTAATTCTAGAAAAAATAAAATTTCTTGAAAAAAAGACTTCAAAAGACAAAAGAGACGGAGAAAAATCAGAGAAAATAAAATAAATGAAAACGGAAGCGTAAACTAGCAGTATTTTAACCGAAAATAAAAGTTTAAAAAGTAAACTGAAAAAACTATCGAAAGTAGAGCAAAATTTTAAAAATATCTTAACATCAACTTAGATAAATGAGGTAATAGAAAATAAAAGCAAAATCAAGTGGACAGCAGAAGATATTTCTAGACATTTAATTATTCGATCGATTTCCAGGTGGGCTTAATACAGGCAAAATCCAGATAGGGATACCATTGCCGAGTGCTAGCACATTAAAGGGATGGTGTTTAAACTTTTCTTGTTCATCCTGGTATGCTTCATGATGTCTTGCTGGTTATGAAAAAAATTAATATATATAACTGCATTATATTTATTACATATTTTAAGCATAGTTATAAAATGAATATTTTTTTCTTAACTATTTCTGTTTTCGATATGTTTGCAAAATTTACGCATTTGTGAGTATTTAAAAAGGTTTAACTTTCCGTTCAATCAAACCATGAAATGGTTTGCGCATGATACGTATTATTTTAATTTTTGACAAAATGTTTAAGATCCAAAACCACCCTTCTACAATTACGTAAAAACGTATGTCTATTTCGCAAATATTTACTATGTATTATTTTGATATAAACTTTTTCTCCCAAATAAATAAAAAAAATATAGAGGTAAAAAAATAATCCAATTTATTCAAAAGCAGATATTTAATAATTCGAGCCAGTCATCTCTTTCAATGAGTGGATAGTATATATGCCTACTGAAGCTGATTTTCATTTTTTTTTTTTCTTTTCCCGCGCATATTTTATGTCAAAAATGTCTCAAAAAATTTATGAAAATCTGTATCTGATTTATCTCAATCCTAATACGGACATTCAATTCTAAATATTAAGTAAAAAAAATAACATCAAAACCCTTATAGTAAAGGGATCTTCGTAATTTGCATGGTGACATCAAAATTACCTGTCTGGTTCTTCGCTGAAACCTCTATGAACAAGTCCTTGTACTTCTCTAGCCCTGCCCACAAATTTCTAAGAGGTGACCTTGAATTATTTTTAGAATACAAAGGATTTACGTAGGGAGATGAATGGAAAAGTTTAACCCCCTTTCAATGGGGGAAGACGCTTTTTCGGCCGTAGCTGGCCCTGACCTGGGGTCAGCAGATTTTTCTTCAAGAAGAGCGTCAACAAGTTATTTTCTTTCTTGTTTGTTTATTCCAAATGGGGGATGGAGCCTGTGGGCGAATATCGAAGACCACGGATGGGACTGGGACTCTTGTAAACGAAGGTCACTGGAACTGATAATACAAGAGAGTTGCTCTTTTATTATCAGAGCAAGAAGGAGAGGACAGCTTCAACAAGCATTTTCTTTCTGGCTTGTTTGGGGGATGGAGCGGCGTCCTTTATAAACTAAGATGGCGCTGGGCCTGGAAGTTAAAAGTGTACTCCAATTTAATGGAGTTCTTGAAATCAGAGGCAATGGCGTAGGGATGGTAAATGGCGCCAAGGGAAAGGAAATATCACTTTATCCCTTCCTCCCTATGCCACTGCTCAAAGATTATACAAAACTGACTGCTGCTGCTGCTGAGAAAAAATCAGAATTAATGCGTCTAAAATTATTTGGATAATACCTAGGGGTTACCATAATTTTTGTAGTTATAATCCGGACACACCGGAGGAGGGTCAAAGTATAGTATGAAAGTATAGCTGCCTACGACATTCTTTCATAACACTATCACAGACATTAAGGATGCGAAAAAAAAAACCTTAAGATTAAATATACAATTATTATTAGAAATTATTATTAAATGTACAATTATTATTAGAAATTATTATTAAATATGCAATTATTATTAGAAATTAATATAAACTATACAATTATTATTAGAAATTATTATTAAGCATAATTAATATTAGAAATTATTATTAAATATACAATTATTATTAGAAATTA
>BGPR01005135.1:49714-98900 GCA_013235015.1 Araneus ventricosus
TTATTATTAGAAATTATTATTAACTATACAATTATTATTAGAAATTAATATAAAGTATACAATTATTATTAGAAATTATTATTAAATATACAATTATTATTAGACATTATTATTGAATTATTATCAATGTTTGGTAATTCAAATTTATAATAATGAAATACAGGAATAAACAAAACTACCAAAATTTTTAATTTTCAGTTTGAACAGGTGCCTGGATAAGGAGGCTCACCCACTTTCTCATTAACAGTGGCTATAAAAGGTGTAAACAATCAATTTTCTTACATAGGCAGAATGCCGTCAGATTTTCTCAATTACAATCAAATTTCTCTCTCGCCGCACTCACTGGCGCAAATCCGGACACTAGTACGGAAGAATGGTAACCCTAATAATACCAGAAGAAATAAATATGCATTAACAACGCATTAAATTGCCTTAATCTAAATAAATATTTTAAAAAAACGGAATAATTGATTACAGTTTTCTGGTAGAGAAGGAAAGGACTACATTTGCATGTGTTCCTATTAACTTACCAGTGATATCATCTAAGTTGAAAATTTTTCTGCATATATGAAATTGAACGTCGTTATTACGGTAATAATGCCTTAGAGCAGAATATAACATCTAGAAAAAATAACTTGTTTCCGCATTTTGTCTAACTAAAATAAAAAAAAATTAAACTTTTACAATTTCTTCTGTTATTTGATATCTCAAAACTTAAAGTTTCCTCCATAGATTGGATTTTTTTATAAAGTTAATAAATAATTCTGAAATATTATTTGTGGTGAACGCAAGAAGAAGCAATTTTATAAAAGTAACGCGATGAATAAAAAATAAAGAACAAAAGTGTACATCCTCCATTTTAATATAAGAAGTGATATTTAAAATACTTTTAAAATGAATAAAAAAGTTTTCAGTAATAATAAATAAATAAAAGTTTTGGAGAATTCTACGTTCGCACTTTTATCTTTATATTTATACCAATACTAGCTGATACCCGCGACTTCGTTCGCGTAGTATAATTGTTCGAACCTTATCTATTTCCACAGTCATCAAAATATTAAATTACCAGCACTTAATTATATACAACATTCTTGGTTTCTCCTCTGGCTTGTTTCTCTCTGGAACGGACTCTGGAAAACTGACTTTCAAAATTAAACAGAATGTCGCATGGAAATTAAATTGGTATCGTTGAAAAGCTAATTTTGTTAATTTAAGTTTTACTAAATTAGTTTACTAATTTATTATCTAAATTTATTTACTAATTTAGTTTTTAATTTTACCAAAATAATCAAGATGTTGTCCCGTCAGCAACTTCACAACTCTTTCTTCTAAAGTTAAGATGGCATTCTACCTCTGCTCTAAACTGCGCTAAATTTAATACAAAATTTGAGTTATCACTTGAGAATTTCAAACTTTGCGGCAGTACTGAGCTCTTAAGCCTAACCAAAATTTCAAAAACAAGCCTTTCATGCGATATACAATATTTTGAATCGTTTTCATGCCTCATAATTTTAAAATGGCAGGAAAGCATGAGATTAAATGCTTGAAGAAAGAATGAAAATCATTTCGGTCTACCTCACGAAGACACACACTCAAAAAAAAATCCCCTGAAATCAAATATTTGTTGCCACGTTTCATATAAATACAAAAAAATATTGTTACAAAGAATATTACTTTGAAGCAGGAGGGATAAAATATTTCAGCAATGCAATGAATACTCAAGTGAAAATTCTGTTTTGGAGTTTATTTCCTAAGAAGGCAATTTATACTATCAACAACCGTAACAATTGCAAAAGTGCATGACTCATGATTTTCTGAAATAATGAGATTGGTTTGAATTTTATTTACAACAATAAAAACATTGTTACAGTTAATATTTGAAAACATTATGTAAAATTAATTAAAATTGTACAAAATGTCGCATTGAAATAAGATAGGTGCCATTGAAAAGCTACTTTTTGATCTTTACGATGACGTTAAAATAGTTTTTGTGCGTTAATATTCTCCGAAATAATTGCAGAAAGCGTATAAATTTAAGGTAATTTTTAATTAATTAAAATTCTAATCAAAATTTTGAAAAATCCTTTCTTAATGACCAAGAAGGAGTTATCTACCCAAGAAGGAGCTACCTACCAAATTTCAAGTTGCTAGTCACAGTGGTTTTTGAGATTCAGTGATAAGTCAGTGAATCCCTTTCTCTTTTATATATATAGATTAAGTATGTTAGGAAATATATCAAGTTTGGGTAACCGGTGTCTCACGCAGAGAAAACGGGACAAATAATAATATGGGACGAGAGAAAGCAAAGAAACAATACAAGGACAAGAAACCCATCAAATGTTGGATCAAAAACAACAAGAACTAAGGATAGATATTATTTGTGAGAAAACAAAGGGAGGCGAGAAATCGCTACAGTGCATAAAATGTCAAATTTGGATTCATATATTGTGTGCAAGTGTGAATTTCAAATTCTTTTTTTTTTTTTTTTTTGCTTTAATAGTGCTTAAAGGAATTGGTGGTGCCATAAGACAACTAATTTCGTTGATTGGATCGATGCATGATACAATTTTTAAATGTTTTTGTCAATGATATTCCAGTGATTTTAGGGTAAATTCGTGGTGCTGATTTCAAATCTGGCATTCTTTCTGGGAGATTGACTCAAATTTTTCAGGTAAATAGAAAATTAAATTTCAATAGTTAATACGCACGCATTACATAAATCGCAATGAAACTGTCTCATATATGAATCAATACTAAAATTAAATCAAACTTTAAATCAACTTGATCCTAAAGAGTAATTAATATATGAACCAGAAGATAAATCTATACAGAAATCACATGAAATCTGCCTCACAATTGCAAGTTAAAAAATAAAATTCAACAAATAAAATGGATGATTCAGAATGGTATGTTAAAAAATACACATTGATATTGCATTAATTTCAAATTGAAAATTAATTAACTCAAATCAATATATTCATGGAAAAGCTTTTATATGATTTCCTTTTATGTGCAATGGGATATTTGCGTTGGAGTCTCTAGCCGTAATCTGCTACCATATGTGTGTCCCACCTCCCTTTTATGCTTGCCCCATTACTTTGATATCCTTTTATCCGATCTTCTCTTAAAGGTGTGATAATTTTTTTATTACTTTCTGTTTTCTTGCAGTACTTTCTAGTTTTGGTGTTTAGTTTTGCAAGTGTTATCCTAAGCAATGGAAATAAATAACTTTAATAACTCGGTTAATCAGGTTTTTTTTTTCATCTGAATAAACCTGTCCCCTTGAGCCATTAACATCGACCCTAGTTTTGTGTAGATCCGATAATAAATACCAGAGTTACAGAGGTGTCCCTTTTTTTTTGTTGACCACTGTACACTGGAAGATTCGCGTTAGAGTCTCTAGCCGTAATCGGCCACCTTCTGTATATCTCACCTCCCTTGTGTTCTTGTTCCATTACTTAATATCCTGAAGTCGATATCTTTTCTTCAAGGTATGTTAATTTTTGCTACTTTCTGTAGCATACGTTCTGAACTAACAAATAATATTCTAGTTTTGCAAGTGCTAAGCAAAGAAAGTAAAAAAAAATAGTATTTTATAGACCTAAATAACATTTTGCTATGCGTATACATTGACCTGTTGCATTTCATCGACAAAATAATGTCTGAAGGTTATGGTGTTGATTAGGAACTAAAAATTGTGCATATTGAAATAATTTCACATATTTTTCAAAAAGAATCTGTGACAGAAAGTTATAGACCCATTTTGATAAAATAAAATTTATTAAACTTAAGAATTTGAGTTCTTAACATCTAAATCTAAAATAAACAGATAAGGACCAATTTTTAAATTTAAAAAAAAAACATCGACATTTTTTAGGCCCATGCAAAAGTGGAAGATATTAATCAATTTAGTAATTTTCTCCTCGTTTTATTTCTCATTAGTTCGCAAATTCGCCTGCTATATAGTGACACCTTTTTTTTTTTTTCTCACGGTCCACACTACTGCAGATACGATTGAAATGGTGACAATATGCATTATTTCAAAACTAAAGCCAATTCGGCAAAAGTAAAATTAGTTTTAAAATCAGCAGATACAAGATACCAGAAAACCGTTTTTTTTTTTTTTTTTTTTTCCTTTTCTTCTTCTGGCAAATGAATTTTTTTTTTCTGTTCTTCACTAAAATAATACCAATAATAATAAATACCAAAATAACAATGTGCTGCTGGAAGAAGACTTGTTAGGCGACATTATAAAGCTAAATTATCTTCTGTTGGACTATCTTCTACTGAAGTGACAAAACCTAATATTTGTTTACTGATACCCAGTTTTAGTCAGGTGGGCTGGAGGAATTCGTCTGCTTTGTAGGGAGGGTGACATGAAGACCTACAAATCTCTAAAGGGCGGCCTTGATCTATTTTTAGAATACAACTACTTTGAGTATTCTAACCTTGGACTGGCATCAGAGATTCTTCAGCAGGAAAGGAAAAGTGAAGCTTCAACAAGTATTTTCTTTCTTGTTTATTTGTCCCAAATGGGGGATGAACCTGGGAGCGAATCTCGAAGGCTAGGGATGCAACCCTCCTAAATGGAGGTCGCGGTAGTGATTGAATGAATTCATGGATGTGCATAAATTTAATAGAGTTCGTATATACTCAAAGGCAATGGCTTAGGCCGATTCTCAGCTGTGGCAGCTGAATGAAATAAAACCCGACGGTAAAAAGTCATCTTCCGTATAGCATCTAAATAGCAATTTTAAAAAAATTTGCAGTCAGGGTGTTAAGAGGGCCAGTTTGTCACATGTAAATCATAATTACTCAAAAATGTTTGTCACATTATTTAGGCTGAATTGCAGTTTCCTTGTATAAAGTTCCAAGTGGGTGGGGTGGGAGCACTGTTTTAGTAGTTCCCCTGGGCGGCATTATATGTATATACGCCTCTGCTATCAAATTCGCAAAATTCAGCTTTCCTAAATATTTCTGTTTGAAAACATATATTGACTGGGCTATTATAACATAACATTCAGTTACATCAACCTGAGGTTACCACCACCTGGTCCGGTACTTCATAGTCGTCATAATTCCACAAGTAACAGAAGGTGCAAAGACATAAAATTTCCTGATAATGAGACAAACAGCGCAAACTGGCCAGAGAAACAAAAGACAAGGGGCAACGCAAAACTTTTCGGGCTTGACGCAATATGAAAATCAGAGATCCCATAAAATTTAATTTTACGACAGTTTCAAGGTCCTAAAATTGTACAAAATCAGCTTTACAAAAATATTGACTCCATCTTTAAAATTTACAAAATTTAATTTAAATGATTCGCATATATAATCAATAGTAATCGCTGCCGAGCAAATGAGAAACTGCTGCTCATAATAATACAAATTCATAAGCGGGAAAACGTGACATTTATAATATTCTGGTCTTAAAAATAATTTTAATTCAGTTGCTAAAGATGCAAATTATATATTAACGGTTTCTATGGGGTTGGGCGCGTACAACTTACTTTTTCTTTCATATTGACGTTTTTCTAAATATGCGGCAAATTACTTCTGACACAGATTAAATTTTCACAGAAAGTGCGGTTATAGATATATAATTTCAATACATAAAAGAAGAAAAATAAACTTTAATAGTAATATATATCTTTAGCTTTAATACAAGTAGCATTAAAGCAAAATATAATTGAAAGAAATGCATACACGTTCGTAAAAGAAAGGAAAAAAATGAGAAATTTTCCTAAAAATTCCTGATTAGACTAGATATTCAAATCATTAATAGTTAAAAGAAACAATAATTCACAATTGAGTATACATGGAAACTTAAAAATTGAATAAAACCAGGAAAATGCTAATAAATTAGATGAATTAATACAGAGAAAAAAAACCCCTTTTCGGCAAGCTTGAAGGCAAAGGTAGATTCCTTTACGTTAATGTTACAAAAGTCATGAAATATTACATATTGATCAATACAGACATAGCCAATGACTTTATTGTTTCTACACATTGCAATATTTACGTTATGATTCTGTTTTCATGACATTTAAATTTTTTACTATATCAAGGTTTTATCATTCCATTTTTCATTCCAAAAAGTTATGATAGATTTTTCGGCCAGTATATTGGTCAATTGTTTTTTGTATCTCAACACATAATCATTCAACAGGTAGGAGTCATAAAGAAATAAACATCTCAGCAGTGCAAATATCTCCTAGATAACATTAAGAAAGCTTATCTGAAACAGTAACAAGAAATTCACTCTTGGCACGAATGAAGAAAGACTCTAGATTTAAAAATTAATTTATTTAATCTAGGTTACAATATAATTGTGCGAACATTACTTTGTCATATGGTAAAGTCACATGACATGGAAACAATTAAATACTACTAAAATGGGCTCATTTAGAGAACCCCCTGGTTACAGAGATAATAGTCACTAAATTCTTAACATATAAGAGAATAAAATTATTAAACATTGTGTGTGGCAAATTTAATACGTGTTTTTAAAGCATAGGATATGAATGCATCCAATTTGAACAGTAAATTTAAATCTCCATCGACCGTTAAAACCAAATACTCACGCAGAAAATCCCAAACAATTTTAAAGTTAAGGAGATATTTTTCAATAGTAAAAAGGATAAAGGAAACTCTTATTTAAATATCTATTGTTTTTGGCTACTTTATATTGATTTTATTAAACAAATCATGGTCCCGCCATGTTTAGTTAAATATCAAATTAAAGTATTCTGTCAAAAAACCTATTATTAAATTAACTATTAAAATTATTTGATTAATTAAAATTAACTATTTACTTAATTAAAGTTAAAAATTAATTGTTCCAAAACTTCACTAAAACCTTTTTCATGGCTCATACTATATGCCAGTAATCTTTATCTTATAATTATCTAATAATTATATTAATTTAAATAAAAGTCACTGTGGCTATGTATGTATGTTCCACATCTCCTCCTAAACCACTGGACTGATTTCAATCAAACTTTTTATTTAAGAAAAGAGAAAGGTCACCTTCAACTTTTGAATGCCTAAAAGATGCTTAAAATTTCACTTAATTAAAAATTAAGCAAGGCGTTTTTCCGCGATGTCTTTCATTTCCATAAATTTGTTTCTCTCATTTTAATATTTTTTTCAAAATTAATTTTAAACTGAATTCGTAACAAAATTCTTGTTGATCAAAAATAATACGAAGAACTGTTTCCAGAAGGAAGAAAATTTTAAAAGTACACGATTTAACAATTTATATCGGGACCAGCTATTGATTTAATTTGACGCTTTAAATTAATGAATAATTAAATAGTTAATTTAATTGTTTCAAAATATTCATTAAAACCTTTCATTGACTTTAGTAATTGTTAACAAAATTTGAAGTACCTATATAACAAATAATAACCTATGAAGAAAACGGATGTTTTTAAAAATCGTCTGGTTCAATTGATATTCTCATTTTAATTGAAAGCGTTTTAGATCAGAAAAGGAATTTGTGTATTACAATATTTATACAATAGTAATATTTGCATTGAAAATATTAAACGTGAAAACATTTTAATCCGGAGCAAAGCCAGGTATATCAATTAACAGTTATAATTAACAAAATTTAACAAAGATATTAAATATAAATTAATTAGTCATAGTAATTAATTATTATACCGTATAAAAAGTGAAAGTGAATGCGGTTGATGGGAACTCAGAACTTCTAAGTAATTCTTGCTGTCAAAAAACTTTCAATATAAAAGTAGTTTGTTATGATAAGGTGATAATTCCCCTAATTGAAATTTTCTCTTTATCTTCAATCTTAACGAAGCTATGGGGAAATGATAAATTGGGGGTGGGGGTATTGAATATCGCTTTTCAGCTCATAACTTATAAGCAATTCAAGCAGACAAAAAACTTTTAGTGTAAAAGTTGTTCGTTATCATAAGGTGATAATTCGCCTAATTGAAGATTTTTTTTCTATCTTTAGTCGTAACAGACCTATGGGGAAATAAT
Organism: Araneus ventricosus; assembly: GCA_013235015.1. Taxonomy (NCBI): domain Eukaryota; kingdom Metazoa; phylum Arthropoda; class Arachnida; order Araneae; family Araneidae; genus Araneus; species Araneus ventricosus. The sequence goes on from BGPR01005135.1 coordinate 57,722, forward strand.
AAGTTGGGGAGGGGATTGAAAATGGCTTTTTAACTCATAACTTCTGAGAAATTGTGACTATCAAAAAAGTTTCAATACAAAAGTTGTTTGTTGTGATAAGGCAATAATTCGCCTAATTTGAATTTTCTTTCTATCTTGAATCGTAAGGGAATTATGGGAATATGAAATTTTCAGTCACCCACCATTTCCACCCCCTTTGAGCTGGTTAGTCCTTCTGTGAATTCGGCCGAGATTTTCACCTTCCTTACAACATATCCGTCGCCAGTTAAAATCTAATCAAAATTACTCTAGTTATCGTGTTTACAAAATAACACGGGCCAAAGCGTTATGCATATACTTCTCTACTACTAATAATAAGGAAAAGAACATTTTCCCCTCTATTCTCATAAGTATTGGAGCTACAAGAATGAAAAAGGGTGGAAGAAACTGCAAATGACGAGAGCTTTCCAACAAGGGGTAACATGCTTAGGTTAAAACGTACTTTAAGTTAGGGAGAGAGGAGGGGAAGGATGGGAAAATCACTTTTCAGCTCATAACTTCTAAGCAATTGTAGGTACCGAAAAAGTTTAAATTCAAAAATTGTTCTTTATGATAAGGCAATAATTCGCCTAATTTGAATTTTCTTTCTATTTTCATTTGTAAAGGAATTATGGGAAAATGAAAATTTCCACCCCCCACCATCTCCACCCCCTTTGAGCTGGATAGCCCATCTACGAACTCGACCGAGATTTTCACTATCCTTACAACATATCCCAAGCTAGTTAAATTTACATCAAAATTACTCCAGATATCGTGTTCACAAGATAACATGGGAAAAAGCGTTAAAAAGTTTATATATATATATATATAAACTTTTTAACGAAGGGTGGTTTTGGGTTCTAGGGGTCATGATCGGTGAAGATCTGCAGAAATTTTCCGAAAGTCGTGTCATGAGAACTATTGCAATAGGTAGAGTTCCTATAAGGAATCTACCTAATAATTGACCGGGTGAAGCGAGGTCCTATTTCCACTAGACCGTTCGCATTTCGTCTTTGTGTGTAAATTTGCTTGTTACAAAGTCACGTTTGCGTTGTTGAGTTTTGTTATAATTTGGCATGAATAGAATATTTATTGGAGTCATTAAAACGATGCATATATGAGGATTTTTATTATTTGATTCCGTTTTAGGATTGTGGCCGTTTTAATGATTGCAATGTTTGACGAGTTCGGCACCATTCGAACATATAATTCATTTTGTTAAAGGAGATATGTTATTGTTAATAGTGATAAAAGCAGACATTTAATTGCAATTTTGCAAATACTGATAAAAGCAGAAGTATAATTGCAATATTTTTAATACTGATAAAAGCAGAAGTATAATTGCAATATTTTTAATACTGATAAAAGCAGACATTTACAAGTAACTTCTTGAAAAGTAATGAAAGCAAAGACATTGTCAATAATTCGCATTAAAAAAATGGCTAAACATTTAATGACTTCGACGAAGTGCAGATCTTATATATATATACTTGGATGTGATATCTGAAGCTCACATAACTACTAGATACTAATTAAAATTATAATTAAAGGAGAGGGAAAAAAGGAACCGAACGAAACCTTTCTATATTAGATATGCAATTGTTTTGTACTATCAAACTCCTGATAAATGGGGATGAAATCTTCCTAAATATTCGCAAAAATCAATTTAACTAGTCAGAAACTAAATCACTTAAAAAGTGTAGAAAGAAAAATTTCTCGCGAACATTTATTGAGCCGTCGAATATAATGTTTTTGTAAAACGAAAAACGATTGTCGTACAAAAAAGTTTTCGAAATTCCCACTTAAAAGTGCTGAGTAAGTAAAAGGTAGAGTTATTAATGGGACATGCACAATGCACTCCAAATTTGAATTGGCTAACAAAAACTAAAAAATTATAGCCTAAATTCAAAAAGCATCAGCACAAATTTGTTTAGACTGACAGCGATGAAAAAAAAACTTGGAGAACTCTGTATGAATTTATTTATTTTATTGAATATCTAAATTTAAGAATTAGAAGTATACTACATAGAAAAAAACTAAATGATTATTTGAATCATCGAAAGAAATGTTCTTAACGTGACGATTATCGTCGGCAGGATGTACAACATATTCAAAATATGAATTGGTGTGTGTCACTTTCCTGTCAACACATGAGCATGAATTGACTAAGTTTAATATAATTGAATAAGTTTACTATAATTTTGAGTAATCTTAATAAAAATTAATGTCATTATGGGTATGTATTTTCCACACCACTCCTAAACCATTCAACCGATTTCAACCAAATTTTGTACACTTATTATTTAAGATAAGAGCAAGATAAATGTTAACTTTTTAAAGTGCAAGAGTTAATTAAACAGCCAAATAATTAGAAATTAACCAAAACTGTTTTCCTGCAGTAACTTCAGAGCAAATTATCCCACAAAAAATATTTTCATACCATCTTAAAAAGTACAAAATTTTACCTTTTCAATGATACCAATTTTATATCTGTAAAATGTTTCCTTCAATTTTTATTAATTTTCAAAATTTAATAAATAACTGATTACAAACAGCAGATTTTGAAATAAAACGAATTTAATGATAATCAGTTGCTAGGCAACGGTTAGACTTTGAACTAATCTACGTTTATGTTCTGATTTTTTGGGGGACGTTTTCCGTGATATTTTTGTAAAATACCTCACAAAAACTATTTTTACACCATATTTAAGTTTATAAAAAATGTCTATTTTCTGTTTAATTCGTTGCCCTCATTTTAACAATTTTTCAAAAATTAAATTGTGCATAATATTCACAATGTGAAATTTTTTTTATTGGTGAATAACAAGAATACGTACAAAGAACTGTTGCTAAAACACATTAACAAGTTTTATTTTATTTTAACGCTTTTTATAAATAAAAATTTTAATATTCAATTAATTGTCCCAAAACATTTGTTAAAAACTTTCTTATACTGCAAGATTTATGAATAAAATTGAAGTGTTTATGTAAAAAATATTAATAAGTGATGGAGAAAAATCGTCTGCTTCAAATGATATTCTAATTTTAGTTAAAAAAAACATTTCGGACGATAAAAGAATTTTGGGTATTAAAATTTTCTATACAAAAGTAATTTTGAAATCAAAAATATTAGACATGAAAGTACTTCAATGTTAAACAATGGCGACTACAACAGCTAGACCGATATAAAACCCTTGAATGATGATTTAAAAACAGAATAATCATTTCTTCAAAAACTGCAGTTGAAAAAACTCTAAGATGGCATGAAGACACATGAAAAAATATACATTACTTCTACTTGGGATGTTAGAGAATTCATTATCTTAAAAGAAAGAAAAAAAAATCTTTTTATTATGCATTTTTAAAACTTAGGACAACGTGAGCGCGTTGATAAATAACTCAGATAACTAAGGGTTTCTGCTTTCAATAAAAAAGAATACCTAGAAATATTTTGTAGAGAAGATGAAAGCAAAAATTAGAGCTTCTTCATTTGATTGTTTCACTGAGTGTGTAAAAGAAGCGCCACACACTTATTTAGAATCGAATTCGACAATGTGGGAAAATTGTATACATATAATAAATATATTTCCCAATGACATAAGACAACAATAATTTATTAGAATTGCCGATTACTTGCATTTACATTATGCGGCAATTCATTTGTGTTAAGGCTATTAAGTTAATGAACTTCACTGAGATAAATAAACTTGCTAATGAAATACAATAAGCTGGTTCCTTCTCATTAGGCATCATAAGATCAGTTATTATAAAGAGTAAAATATTTGCATCATTTATATTTTTTCTTAGCATAGACTTTTTTTTAATATAAAACTAGATATATAAAAAAATTCTGTAATAAATGCCTCCTGTGACCTGAAATTTAAAGAGAAAGAAATACAAATAGTTAGGTAAAAATTCATTTTATTTTAACGTTGTCATAGAGATGCCACTTGATTATTTATGAAAAGAATATGGAGTCATGAATTGATAGAATTAAAGAACTCAATGTGCAGTGCATTGCAGAATTGCAGTGAATTACAGTGCATTGCAGAACAAACACAAATGTATTCAAAAGTCATGATCTGATTCATCGAAATAGCAAAAAGAGTAGAGAATATTGTAGCAACACAAAATAATTCATTCACAATCCATGATTTGAATTTTTCAAAAAAGGAACAAAATAACTATGGAATATTGTAACAACACACAAATACAGGAAATAGCAAAAAAGACTAAATAACATTGTAGCAGCGCAAAATAATTAATGATTTTAATTCAAAAAAGGAAAAAAAAATAACTTTGCAATAGTGAACAACAAAAACTAATTCGATGGTAATCACTTGAATGAATGAAGTTCAATCAAATACAGTACATTCTAAAATATTAAATAATTCTCATTTCATTATTTGATTTTAGGAAGTAACAAAAACTATTATGATTATATAGTTGTAAAAGATACTAATTAATTCACAAGCCATAATGTGATTGAAAGTCAACATTTGATAGAAGAAACAAAATATCTACAGTATACAGTAGAAATACAAAATAATTAATTCATAAGCCATGATTTCATGTTTACATTGTAGAACACACAGTAAATAATTAATAAGCCTTGTTTTCATGGGTCAAAGTATCAAGAAAACTATAGCACGTTGTCGAAAAAAAATTAATTCATGTCTTGATTTTATTGAATGGAAAATCAAAATACTTCAGTATATTGTAACAAATTTTCATTAACACAAAGAATTTCGTATGTCATCATTTAAATGAATGAAGTTTAAAAAGAATCACAGTACATTCTAGTAACACACATTAATTCTCAAGTCATGATTTCTTTGAAGGAAGTAAAAGAACAAGCTATACTACACTGTAGCAACACCCACTAATTAATAAACACTAACAAGCTATAATGCGATTGAAAGTCATGATTTGATTGAAGAAACAAAATATCTGCGGAATACAGTAGAAAAACAAAATAATTAATTCATATGTCTTGATTTTTTAATAATGGAAAATCAAAATACTACGGTATATTGTAATAAACACAGAAATAACTTCACAAAGGATCATTTGATTTAATGACGTTTGAAAAAACCACACTACATTCTAGAAACATAATGCATATGAACATACATTAATTCTCTAGTAAGGATTTCATTGAAGGAAGTAAAAGAACCCCCATTAAAGTGCACTGTAGCAACACCCACTAATTAATTCACATCATGATTTGATGATTCACGTCATGAATTGACAGCAAATTATTGAAACATAATAGAATTAATTTGCATGTGATTGATGTGATTGAATAAAGAGACAAAAGATTACAGTGCATAGTAGAAACACAAAAAAATTAATTTACATGTCATAATACAAAAGAATAAAAAAACAAATATCTACGGTAATTTGTTACAACACACACATATAAATTCACAAGTCATAATTTGATGCAAAGAATTATACGTATTAAGGACATGCACAATTTACTTCACATGTCATGGTTCGATTGAAGGATGAAACAAAAAGAACTACAGTAAATTCTAGAAACATAAATTAATTTACAAATCACGATATAGTTGGAAGAAAATCAGAAAAGGTGCAGTGTCTTGTAACGACACTCAAATTATTTTCGCAAATATTGATTAGCTGTTCTTCTGTGGCACTACAAAATAAACAAATAAATAAAATTAAAACATTGATAAAACTACGAAACTAAAGAATTTAAAATGGACAGTTAAAGTTTCAGCGAAAATCTCTTCAATACCATATTAAGTATGTTCTTATTATTTCTTTGACAATTTAAACCAAACAAAAGAAATTGTACATTAAAGAAAACAATTAATTTTTCAATGTTCTGTTTCGCCCTCGGAGACAGCATTTGAAGTTTGCAAAGCGACTTAGCTTTTAAACCTCTCACGCCTATTTAAATCACTTTTGCCTTTAAGGTGTAAATAACGACTCGGATATAATTTTTAGGGTTTTTCTAGTTTTTAAAATACATTTTTATCAAGTTCTAATACAGTGAAATTTGGTTAATTTGAATGATTTTAATTGCAGTTTTCTAGTAATTCGAATTTTTTCTTAGATTCCTGCAATTTCCTATTAACATAGCGTTAAAATATTGCAGCTAAAATAAGACTTTACCAGAAAGGAAAACTTTGCTACAAATACAACAATAAAAAATGCGCTAAAAATTAATGAATAAAATAATGGAATAAATTTTTTAAAAAAGGATAAGGATTTTAAAGTAATCTACTTAAGTGAAAACCAGGTTTGGCTACTTTTATCCGAAAATGTACTAAACACAAAGGACTTCTGTCCATGTAAATAAATGCTACTATTTAAGCTTAAAAAAGTAAAATTCTGATTCATACATTTATACTTATTTTTTTAAACGTGCAAAAATAAACGTTTCTTCAGAAAATTGACAAACATTGGATTTCTTCTAAATTCCTTTCATCTTTTAATTGGCAAATTATTTATAGTCTCAATATTCTGTAATAAATGTCTAAAATATGCATAAGAAAACCAAATAACTTATTAATATATAAATAATTTAACCAGTATAAGCAAATAAAAGATTACCTTTCAGTTTTCGCAGAACAGGCGATACAAGGCGTCTGCAGCTAGCTTCCCGTTAGAATTAATTAAAAGTCTCCACTCCGAGTTTCCCATCTCTTTGCCATGCTTCACTATGTAATCGAGTACAGCAGCTTTTAAATCACTATCAGCTTGATTTTCAGCCAACAACAATACTTCGCATGCGTTGCTGGTGGAGATGTTATCCTTCATATAAGAAATACATGCCTTCTTCAAACTCTGGATGGCGTATTTATTCGCCGCATCGTATAAACCAGCAGCGCTTTCCCATGTGAAATCTTCTACACTTGAGGTGTATATATAGTGAAGCATTCGTTTAACTGTGTCGTCGTCCAGTTCTTTAATATCGACATATTCGCTATCATTCTCTTTCGCGTCGTTTGAAAACATTGATTTAAACACAGAGGAAGAAGCAGACAGAATAACCTTGTGGGCGGGAAACGTGCCAGAAATTGTCTTAAGTTTTACGTCGCAAAGAAACTTTTCTTCATATAAATTTTTTACGGTGTCAAGCAGGGGAGTTGAAGAAAGTATCTCTTCGTTATCATTCACTTCCGGAGCATCAGAACTTGGACATCCATACTGAACTTCCTCGATTTCTTCTAACACGATTCCTTTGGAAAAGGTCCATTCCCAATGCAATGATAAAACGTCATTTGGCAGAAACATCCTTTTGTTAGCCAACAGTTTTTTCCTTGTTAAAAAGAAGGTAAACTTTTCACATTCGCTTTTCTCATCGAACCAAAGTTCCTCCTGGTTGCATTCTACTTTATTTCCGGAAGCATCGACAAGACACAACCTGAAAGTGGAATACTTGATGGTTTTATCTTTAGGAAACAGTTCGAAACGAATAATTTCGTCACAATTTATTCCTGCAGTCACAAAAAGATCCACAGACATAATTTGTTCATCGTTCTTAGGTGATTTGATCAGATATGTGCATTTGTTCTCTGATTCAAGAGTGCTGAATTCTTCCAGGTTCCACAAAAAAGATCTCTTCTCGACGCCTATTCGGGTGCGAGCGAAATATTGGACATTTTGTACCATTGATTCACCTTCCTTCCACATTCTACAACGCACTGTGAAGGTATTTTGAGGCAAGAACATTTTTCGCTTTGTATCAAATAGTTCTTTTCGCTTCACGAATCGATCACTTCCAGACCCATTTTTTTCTCTAAAAGTACCATCACTCCTAAGGGATAGGCAAACAAAGCCATCTTTACCGATTAAAGCAAGCTCAAATTTCACTCTCGTAGGGAGTACAGAAGTATCTTTATTTTGGTTAAAAAGGAAAACACCCATGTAATCACTACCGTCTTCTTTCGGATAAACCGCTAATGTCCACTTCGTTCCGTTCATCTCATCTACCACAAACGGCGGACTTTCGATTTTTTCATAAATTTTCTCTGAGCAATAATTCATATTTTCTATTTTCCAAATTATACTGAAGCACTTTTCTTTGTTTCCCTCCTTTGCCATTGTGATTGACAATTTTCTACAAAACTTGCTTGCAAAACTGGAACTCCTTACTAACAATCTGTAACTGTAACTCCTTACTAACAATCTGTAACTGTAACTCCTTACTAACAATCTGTAACTATAACTCCTTACTAGCAATCTGTAACTGCAACTCCAATGACAGAATTGTAAGTGGAATTTGAGCAGAACACTTTCACACAATTGTATACCTCAGAATCACTGGTACTGAGAGCAGAGATTAAAGATAGAATTTGAAACCATTCAGTATATCCTGCTAAAATGCGGCTAATCTTCAAAAAGTATAAGTGTTACAATTTAACGATTTTTACAAAACATATGCCAAACACCAGGTTCTAACAAAATCTTGAAAAACAATCCGATACTCAAAGTCGTTGCTCTAATACTGATATTATAGTTATGCAACAGAACAGGAGGAGGAATGAAGGATAAATAAGGTAGGCCTTCAGGTCGATTTCAGGAATGGTCCAGGTTAGTCAATGCGTCTTAACTCCTCAGAGTTCCCAACATTAGTTGTTCGGCTTTGATCCACCACCAAATGAGTTGACCAGTTTTGATGATATGCAGGGTTGCCAGATCAGAATGGCCAAGAAGGCAGGATCAGAGGCACAGAATAACGCCAAGTTTTTATGCATTGATTGAACAAGCATTTATTTTTAGCTATATCATAATTAATAAAGGACCCCATTCCTGAAAGCGTATGTCACTGGACTGATATTGGTAGAATAACTAAATTAATGCAAGAAATATTCTCTGAAATAAAATTTAAAACTCCTCCATTAAATGCTTTGCGATGAAATTCTGTACTCGTTTATATAATATGAATCAGTATGAGCCAAGTCTCTTAACTCATGTGTTACCAAAAATATTTTTATATGTTATAATGTTTTTGAAATCGTTTAAAATACAAGAAATTAATTTATATCCAAAATATATTACTAAGAGTAAGAAAATTCTTAAATTTATAATATCAATAAAACTTCAACCTCATAATAAATGAAGGACTTAAAAAAATTATAAATGCGCTTTTCTTAACTTCTCTATTGTCAGTGGCGTAACGACCGGGGGGCAAGGGTAGTATTGTTGAAGGCGGCCACTTAATTTTATTGCAGTCGTAATACGTAAAAGTGCAAGTGTCAACTGTGACTCAATGGGGGATTTGAGAAGAATTTTAGCGGAGAGTCGCAGAATTTTAACAGGCGGAGTCTAGATTGATTCATGTCATAACTTGAACTAAATTAAATATATAGGCCGTAAAATAGAAAAATTTTGTTGCAACGATGTAAATGACGTTATGAAATCATACTTAAGAGAATGCAATAATTTGTTACAGTTAGAGCACAAATGCTTAGATTTAGGCATCATCGATGAATTATTTTAACACAAGACATATATAAGCCTTACTCTGCTCACTGTAAGTGGAAAAATATGTCATTATCTCCTCAAATAGGAAATTTGTTTGCCTACCGTTTGCTATATTCCCGTTTTACTCAACTAACACCCAAATACAAAACAGTGTATCGATCTCTTATTCTTATTGAAAGTTTCTCTATATCACTAATTCTATTTTACAAAAAAATAGAATTTATTATTAAAATTTTTTCTTTGCAACTATTAAAACAAGGTTTACATTAAATGCACAAGCGACACTTCTCCCACATATTAAAAAAAATGATTTAGAAAAATAGTATGATAATATTATAATTAGTTTTTTCAACGCTGTTGCAAGTGCTTTGTGATGATGTGCAGAAACTCTCGCATAACTCTCTTTAGAGATATTCTGATATCAGTGTCAACCAGTGGGATACTTATAATATAAAATATTCAATATAAAAATCTGTTAAATTAATTTTAAAAATATTTTGAAAATAAAGGCAAAAATAGAGCCGCAGGAAAATTTCTTATTCTAAGCTCTGAAAAAAAGGCAAAATTTCCAAAAACTATGCTTTAAATCGCCAATATGGAAACCTTGCTCCAGGAAGTGTCCTAAGACCTCCTTTAGCAACAGGAATTCAAACTTATCACTGGCCCTTTTCCGTCAGCTAAGAGGGACTTATTCACACCCTTTTAACAATGAACTAGGATTGGTGATTCTCTCTACTGTGAAAGGAGGAATTCTCTTTACCGTCCTCCACCATTCAGGAGACTTTTTGGGGTTGGTTACCCCCTGTTGCTTATTATGTGGAATATGGCTTACCACTCTACTCTAAATCAGGACTTTCTCATACTCCCCTCCAAAGGTGTTTTGGGGCTAGGAATATTCCCCCATCTGCTGCTTGTTAGACACAACATTTACCCAAATACTATATTCTTATCTGCACGATTTTACACCTATTTACCAATACCGTAATATTCGTGCAATGTAATATATTTTTTCTAAAAAAAGCAACATAATAATGATCGGCATTTTTTTTAAAACGATAATAAAATTTTGCTCAGCATGGTTTGAATGAAGCATGGAAACAAAATTTATAGATGTCTTACTGTAGTAAATATCTGCAGCAGGAGCACTAATATTTAACTTTCTACGACTTGTAACAAATTGCTTGGCAAGTTCATCATTCAGATAAATGGTCACGACTGTTGTGACTGAAGGTAACAATTGTTTCTGATTGGCACTCGACCACTCGTCATGTCTCGTGCTGATTGAGTTCTATCGTTACAATCTTACATATGATCCTTATGATTAGGATTTACATATATTTTTATTTTAAATCCGGACACGCAGTCGGGGAGGGGGGAGGGGGTTTCAAGGGTCTTAGGTGAGAAGTAAAAGTATAATATAAAATTTTAAAAGCTGCGTATCAACGACCCTTTTTCATAACACTAGCGCAGAGTTTGAAGAAGTGAAAATTACAACAATAACAGCGATGGGGGGGGGGCGAAGCACACGGCCTCTGGGGGCCACAATCTTCGACACATGACAAATTAACACAGTTCAACATGATTAAGAGATGAGTTTAACCTGAATGAGCATTTCTACATAAGAGGTGAGTAAATTAAATGAGAATTTAACAAAAGAAAAAGAAAACATTAGGGAGGTTAGTTAGGGGGAAGGAAAGTTAAATTAAGGATTAGTTAAAGGGAAGGAAAAAATTAAGAAAAGAGAAGCATATTTATACCTAATGAGTAGAGCTGTTGAAGATTTCAACATGTCCGGAGTGGTAAGGAAGTTAGGGAGGAGGTAGCTGCCGTCAGCGTGCTTAGTAGCTCACCAGAGCGTTGAGAACAATGAGGATTTTTTCTTGCTTGTTTTTGGCTCTTCTACAAAGCCTCGCTGCCTCAAGAAGAGTAGGGAATTCTTGGATAATAGTTTTGAGTTCTCTCAGCGCCTGCATTGACTCCTTTAGGTCTGTGAGGTCCGTTAAGTGAAAATTAAGGCATAGGAACGCAAAGAAGATGCAATTTCTATTAATGTTTGATAATTTAAAATTATATTGATGAAAGGGAGAATTAAAACAGAACTACCAAAATTTATGATTTTAAGTTTGAACTTGGGCCTGTAGAAGGTGACTCACTTTCTAATCAAAGTAAACAACGAACGTTCTCTCATTCACGGAATGACGTCAGCTTTTGCGAATGCATCGCATTTTCTACATTGCACACAAATTTCTCCCTCACCGCATTCACTGGCGTAAATCCGGAAAATTTGAAGATTCGGAAGTATGGTAACCCTACTATAATCTGTGCCGATTGTAATTTGTCTTTTTTGCATGCAATGTTGGTTCCTCGGGGGCGTTGGAGAAAAAAGGAAATATTGCAGTGGAGTTTTGTGCATTAATGCAGTGGAGTAATGTGCATTATAAACTCTTTAGTACATTTTTGTTCTCTAAATAGCAAATTTAAAACAAATTTTATTTCATCATGAACAAAACCTCCCTTTTTTCGTCCTTTCCTTTGTCATCGTCGGTCCACAACTGTAGGCTGGGGTGCCGTGGAGTATAATATAATATAATTATATTAACGTCCCGTTTTAAAACAACACCTCTTAATTTCCAAACGCGGTCAGATAACGAGGACCACACATGGAAAGTCCCCCTCCCTTCTCCAGACTTCTGCGCCACACCAGCGGAGGGCATTTGACCCACCACTTCAGAAGTCGTTGGATAAATAAACGGTTCTCACTCCCTTGGTGGGAATAATAATAGTGCGGGTGGAGTTACTCTACTCCGATTACGGAAAGTACCTCCTTCGGGAGGGGTTGGGAAATGACCGGTAATGGCTGTTAGTACTCCGACCTCAGTATCCGAGCTGTCGTGGCCCTTCAAATAATCCCGAATGCATAGGCAGGGCGGGAGTTTACGTAGTGAAACCTCCGAAGGTATTGGCCAAAATCAAATTTCAAACTTAGTCAGTTGAAAGGAGGACTTCCAAATGCATACTCCATTTTCTTAATTATGTTAAGAAGCACAAAACGTACCATTTTGCGTCAGTGTATGCCATGTGCAACTTGTGTCCTGCCTTCAAGTGAATCACTTGCGGGCTTTCACACTTCCCTCTTTTACGCCCCAGGGATGCAAATACTCATAAGCAGAAATGAACAGAACACGCCGTATTTTTTTAGTTTACCAGAAAGTCTAGTATTTTCCTAATCGATCTTTAAAGATGGACATTCATGGTCATAGCGTTCCACGCAAATTGCATGGTAGCACTTCGCATCATTCCAATTTTTAGTCCATCCCTTTAGGTACGTCATCCATGGATTCTCCAAGCAAACCACACTACCGATCACTCCGATACTCTACGGCTACTGCGCCTATTACTCCTGCCACTTTCAAGAAGGAACCCCATGCCCCGCTTTCCCGAGATAGACTCATGATGAAAATCCAAACTTTTCGAACGCACCACGCCAATTCTCATCGCATTTTCGCATTGACGACGGGTTTTGGAGTGATACGTTCCAAATGGTGTGGAGCGGTCTGACCGTGAATGTCCAGCTTTAAACACTTTCCCGAGACAGACTCACTGCCCCTCCCCCAAGGTTCCAAATATTGTGGTTTTCGCTTTTGTGAGAGAGCCTGGCCTCCCCCTTCCCACGGTCGCATTTCATTTTTATGACCCAATACTCCAAATGGATAACGAACGATGATGAAAATCCAAACTTTTCGACCGCACCACGCCAATTCTCATCGGATTTTCGCATTGACGACGGGTTTTGGAGCGAAGCGCTCCAAATGGTGTGGAACGGTCGAAACGTGAATGTCCAGCTTTAAGCACTCTAAACCCTTTGGATGAGTAGGCTGACGTTGGTTTAAAAAATTAAAAGAAAGTTGAGGGTAGGACGCTTCCATTGATTTCTCGAAAACAACATAATATTTTACCGGCATGTCTGAGCTTCCAATCTTTACCTCATTCATTTGTATTGAAAATTTTTCTAATATTAGAGAAATAATTTAGGAAATGCATTTAAAAAAATTGTAACAATCGAATTTCACTGAATAATGTTTACAAAGGGTGGAATTTATTTATTATACATTTTACACGTAATGATTTTATTTCATTTTCAAGAGATTTCTTTTTAACCCTTTGACTACTAACGGGACATTCACGTTCCACTCACAATTTAAATTTAGTACCCTAATAAAAATTACTTTGAAATACAATACACTATATCTCAGTTTTAGAATAAGAACAACTGTGCACATTTCATCCACCTAGATGGTTTTCGATGGTATATTCGGTGGTTTTGATCTATTCGTAATACGCATATTTTTTGCCATAATATTGATGAAATATTTTAAATGCATAAATAAGTTTTCGCAATAACTAATTATAATCGTGTTTCATGCACAAAAATGTAGTGTTTTTTATTGTTATTGTATTGGTATAGCTCAGCGTTTGATTTAAACTCCGGTAGAGGTAAAAAAACCTCCAAACAATCAATTTGGCTTATTTGGACCCTATTATTTTCTTTCACATAGAAAACAGGTCAAAGTTTTTAAAATATAGTAGTCAAAGGGTTAAGTATTTGAAGTTATAAATTACATTCCAGGTTATTTTCTAATTCATCTAATATTTTAAAAAAGAAGCCACTTTATTTTACTATAATCGTAATCGTAACAGTGTAAGTATCAACTGTCACGCAATAGAGGATTTCAGAAGGGTTGCCGAATTTGGACCGGCTCCTAGAATGACCGGTATATCATAACTTCAATTCTATTAAATATTTGGGCTTTAAAATAGGCAAATTATGCTGAAAAAATGCAAATGTTGTGTATGATATCATTTTTAAGAGAAAATATTAAGTGTGGTTGCGGTTAGAGAATAATTGTTTAGATATACATATCAGCAATTAGAGGGTAACAAAAAAGTATAGTGATCACTTTTGTGTTTATCTACCAGTCAAGTTATAAAACCTTTTTACATATGTAGCATACAGATCGGAAGCTCCGCTATTAGACTTTCGATTGCAATACTGTTCTATAAAATCACAATAATGCCTTTGAAGAAATTTGACCAAATGCTGATTGGTCAAGTACAAGCACTCTTAGAAATTCGATGGAACCATAGGATTATACAAACCCACTTTAAAAAGAAAGGTATTGCGATTTGATTCAAGCCATATCAGTCGCATCAAGAAATCAAAACTCGGATCGACGAAAAATGATTCAAAACCAATAAAAAATGGACGGCAAAGCAAATTGAAGAATTTAGATTTGCAGAGGCTTGAGAAGATGGCATCAAAACTGGATCCACCAACACAGGCAAGCATGGCTAAAGCTCTTAACGTGAGCCAGCAAGTTGTAAGCTATCAACAAAAACATACGTTAAAGAAAAAATGTCATAAAAAACCCAAATGTCATCACTTGAATGAGAGATCGGTGCAGATTAGGGGGCAACGTTCATGGCCACTCTACAAGCTTCTCCGTAAGGACAGATGGCGAAAGTTCATTACATCTGATGAAGCTTGGACCTATCTATCCGATACCAATGCTAAATCTAAAGTTCAATATCTTAGCTGTGACCAGAACAGCCGAGACTTGATTCCGTCAACCACTGTGCCTCATCCCAAAGGCGTAATGGTTTGGATGGGCATTTCAGCCAATGGTGTTACCAAACCACGGTTTGTGCAACCTGGGGCCAAAATAAATTCTGAGTATAACATACAGAAGATATTAAAGACCTTTCTTAAGGATGATTAGATTACTGCAAATTGTATCCAAATGGTTATGTTGTTTTCCATCAGGATTCTGCCCCATCTCATGCATCTAAGGTCACCCAGAAATTCCTCACGGATCAGCAAGTGCAATTCCTGAGGCCACAACAATGGGTGCCAAACAGCCCTGACGCTGCACCATGCCACTATTTCCTATGGGGACATCTGAGAAACAAACTGAATAAGCGAATAGTTTCTACGCTGAGGGGCCTTCAAAAGGCTATTAAAAAAGAGGTGAGGAAAATCCCCCAGGAAATGATTTTGAGGGCTTTCAAATCATGACCGAAGCGTTGTAGACAAATCTGTTACGCCGAAGGTCAGCATATTGAGAAGCATCGCTGAATTTGTGTAATAACTTTTGGAAATAAAAACCTTCAAAAATGATCCCTATGCTTTTATGTTACCCTGTAATTATTTTAACAAATGACAAAAAATACCAACCTATGCTGTTTTAAAATAACTAGGAAAATATGTCCATACAGCCTCAGATAGGATATTTCTTTGGCTACAATTTACCGTAATAATTTAATTCAAATAGTTTAAAACTAAGGTTAGGGGACATTTTTTTGTTGTTCAACAGTTGCCTAGATTGGGCCACAAACATTTGCCGAACATTTACTGTTTAAAACAATGTGATTTTTATCTTGAACTTCAGGAATCGCTCAGAAAGAATCATCACTAATAGTAGTCCTCATAAAATGGAAATGGAACGAGCGAAAGCAATAAATATATAAATAAAAGTCATCTAATGTTGAATCAAAAAGGAAAAAACTAAGGATACGTATCATTTGTCAGGAAACAAACAAAGAAAAGGAAGTGATACAGTGCATAAAATATCATATTCAGGTTTATGCATTGTCTGCTGGTGTGGATTTGAGAATAAAAATAAATCTTGTTTTAATTCTTCTTAAAGAAATTGGTGGTCCAATCTGGGCAGCTGCTTTTCTTGATTGGACCGGTGATGCAATTTTTTAAGCTATATTCTCCTACTATAAATCGTATTTCATAAAAAATTAATTACATTGTTTTGAAAACAAATAAGCTGCAAAAAATTATAATTCTTATTTTTTCTTAAAATTACTTCTATACCACTGAACATTAAAAAATGTCCAGGGAGCCCAAATCCTTCGACTCTCCCCGTACCTTAACAATTTAATGTGAAGAGAACGTAGTCTTCCACAACAAAAGGTTGAAGACACGAACCAATTAGCGAAAAGCAAATATAACAATAACGAATGCTAATTACCAAAATAGCAATGTGCTGCTGGAAGCAGACATGATTGGCAACAGTATAAGGTTTAAATTGGTTTAATGGACCGAAGTTTTTACTGCATGGCAAACCCAAATATGAATCGATTGATGTTAAAAGGGGAATTCTGACATCTAGCAGAGAACTGCTATATTTATGTTAAAAGGGTCCTTCTAACATCACATGGAGACTTTGATGCTGTATCAAAACGTGGTTGTGAATGGTAGAAGCCCAGTTTTTACACCAAAGATGCATTCACCATCATCAAATTAAAAACAAATATAAAAATGTAATTTTCGCCGAGAATGCAGAAGTACCCTTTTATGTTGCAATGATAGGAGGTAGCCCCCTGCAGGGGAAGGTACTCTGTGAATATGTTGTTAAACCGCCCTTGCCAGGTTTACAACAGTCAGGTGGTTGGGAGGAATTCCTTTGCTTTGTAGGGAGGGTTGCTGTTATTGCCCCCACAAATCTCTAAAGGGTGACCTTCAGCTATTTTTAGAATACAAAGGGTTTACTTAGGGAAATGAATGGGGGAAGTTTAACCACTTTAAGTAGGGGAACGCGCCTTTTCGAGAGATCTTCAAGAAGGGGAAAGTAAAAACTTCAACTTTGCTTGCATTTTCTTTCTGGTTTGTTTATGCCAAATTGGGGATGGGGTGGATCTTGAAGGTCAAGGATAGGATTGGGACAGGGCTTGAAGCTATGGATGTGCTCAAATTTAATGGAATGGCTTAGATCAGTTTTCAGTTGTGGAGGGCTGGAGGCTGCATGAAATAAACCAGAAAGTAAAAAACGTCTTCTGTCTAGTGTTAAAAGGCCTAATCACCCCAGAACCGTTGCCTGGTTGCCCTAGGTGAAGGAAAATCACGACCTCTTATCCAATATGTACTCATATATTCATATGCAAGTCAAACATGAGCAAAATTCATATAAAAATTATCTATTTTTTAAACTCTCTAACCAGAACATCTTTTCAATGGCCGGTTATTTAGCATGCTTTTTAGCTGTTATATTGTCCGATATTTCGTTCAGAGAGTTAATTGAAATGACTGTATTTAAATTGCACAAAAAAGGAAAAACGTTTTCAATGATTTTCATGGGCTCTTTTTTTTAAGGATCCATAATTCATTAACATTATGTATTACGTATTATTAAATTGCTCTTAATGTGAAATCTATTGCAATTTTATAAGGAGAAATTTTTTTTGTGTGTGTTTTTGCTCTTGAGAACATTTGAATTAGTGTATTGAAATAAAGATTATATGCGATTCTACGTTCAATTGATAATATTGCCAGACCAGTCAGTCTTTATAGGCTCATGATCGATCGAATGTAGTTTTTTATCAATTTCAATTATAAGAAACTGCTTTCTGAACTGGCTGTTGATAATCTCATTATCGCGATTGTGCGCAATGCGAGAATTGAATTTCGGACGTTTTTCCTATTTATGCTGATATACATATATGGATGGTTCAGAGTTAAAGTGCCCACTTTCTACCATGGTAGTGTAGAAGTGTTGTATTTTCTGTGTAACAATTATTCAAGTTCATAGTTCAGTTCAGAGTTGCCATATCAGCCTTTTCAAGGCCAAATTCTGGAAATTTCGCCTTTTTTCAAAGCCCTTGGCCTTAGGAATTTTCATTTGGCTTTAAGTTCATTTTTGGCCACTTTTTGGCTTTATTTTCATTAATGACCTTTAGAACATTTTTTTTCAACTCATTCTATTGTTTTTTATTAAATTTTTGATACTACACTTTCAGATGATCTATAGAAAATGATCAAACGCTGTAGCTTCTGAATGGAACAAGAATGTTTTAAATTTTTTCACTTCAATTTTAGTTTCATAATAGAGAATTGCTCATATGTCCATCAAGTGGGATTCGTTTTCATGAAGGACAGCCTTTTTCTAATACAAATGAGGTCTTCTATCAAACTGTCAAAATTGGCCTTTTTTTTCGCCTTATTTTTAAGAAAGTTTGGCCTTATGTTACTATTTTGACCTACCAAGTTCAGTTTGTATCCACCAGGGAGCAGGAAAAATTAGAAGCTAATCAAATTTGAGGTCTGTTTTC
This sequence comes from Araneus ventricosus, assembly GCA_013235015.1. Taxonomy (NCBI): domain Eukaryota; kingdom Metazoa; phylum Arthropoda; class Arachnida; order Araneae; family Araneidae; genus Araneus; species Araneus ventricosus. The sequence continues at coordinate 76,313 of BGPR01005135.1, forward strand.
TCTGAAATGAATCTCTGGACTTACTACACTTTAACACTGAACTCTCCATATGTAAAAGAACATTGGAAATTCGTCTTACTTTTACTTGCTTAAATCTGTTCCATGTATGTCTCGAGAATTATTCTGCGAGAGAACTATCTAAAAACAAGTATTTTTGAAGTATTCGTCAGAAGACATTTTTCGCAATCCGCATTGAATTGTAGAAAACAAAAATTTTAATTTAAAACAAACATATATTTGAATTTATATCGACGACTGCAATAGCGGCGTCGATGACTGGATGATTGAAATCTTAAATTTTTGTTTAACCTTTTAGCGTACATTGGTTTGGCAGCGAAACCACACATTCAGAATTTTTTTTACTTCGCATGGGTTAAACGTAGTGTAATTTTTCTTTCATAACTTAAGAGCCAGATATATAGGCCAATTTATATAAAGATTCCAGTTCAATTCCGTTAGTATTCACAAAGATATCGGCATTGCGAGAGCTAAATTGCTTTTGATCTCTAAGGGTTCTTGCACAAATAGATAATTTTAAAAATTGAATCTTCGAAAGTAATATTGAATTTTATAAAGGCTGAATATCCTAAATACTCACGTATACTTATAAATTAATTCATAATTTAACTTGCATTTCGATGATAACTCATTCGGAGAAAAAATAACCCGTTACCGTTCATTGGTTTCACTCTGAAACCAAAAAAATCTTGTAAATCAAAAATTGTAATTATTTTCCTTTACATATTTATGATCAGCTACATGTCTAATACTCATCTTCGAAATAAATTTAGTTATTTTCAGAACAAAACATGTAGTGAATTTAATAGGGTTAAAATCGCCAGTAGGTTGACTATCTTTCTCGTGCATAAACTTCTCGTTTATAAGTCGAATATTTTCCTGTTTTTCTTCAAAATTAGATGTTAACTTAAAATCACAGTAACCTTGTCAATTCAACCAGTGATTTTCGAATAAAAATTTCCTCTTTCTAATTAATTAAAAATTTAATTAACTTTCTCACCCGCAAGGACGAGAAAATGCAACAAATACTGACTTCCTTTAGTTGAAATGAGCCAAGTCCATTCTAGCTGACTTTAATCACTTTCAACAGATGGAACGTGTTTCAAAAAAATTATTTCATTTTTTTATTGGAATTCCCTTGGAAAACTCCCTTGTACGTTCTCACGTCAGGTTTCTTTTTTCAATTGAATGATCGTATTATGCACAGGAAAATAATATTGTATCGCTATTTAAGTTTTAGGGAGGTAACAAGTGGATTTAAGAACTTTCCATTTTTCTAAAATGGAGATTTTTGCGGATACAAGACTTTTAAGCTAGATAATAGTGTAAGTGAAAATGTGAAGAGGTTGATGCAAAAGTTATATTATTCTGGACGTAATGTAACTTTAGTCAGTCAAAATCTTATCCGTTTTCACAAAAGCTATTGGAGGAAAAGCTTAAAATTGTAGAAGCTTTTCTGAAAAATAAAAGTATATTACGCCCTAAATTTATTGGATCTAAAGATAAAGCCCCCTCAGAATTCTGATTTGAATTTCTAAAAAAATGTTTTCCTGTGTGCCTAAGAAAATTAGAAGCGGTATTTTTCTATTCAAATTCTATAAAGATTATATATTGGTGATTCTTTACTGTAAAAAATGTTAAAATCATGTATGTAAGAAATATACTTTTTTTATGTCATCGCAATGCGCTGATTAATATAATGTATTATTTACTAAATTTTTCGTTCAAAAATTTGTTCTTATTTAACTAGAACTGTTTGCATGAATCATTTGGAACAGATATATGCGAGATATGTTGCTAGTTTTGCTTAAATAGGGAAATAACGAATTAGGGTGTCGCATACCCTCTTGCGCGTCTTCGCGTTACTCTTCGTAGTGCCCGTCCTCACGTGTTAACCCATTGAAGTTCACTACATCTTTCATTTTGAAAATTACTAAATTTATTTCAAAAATTAGTATTAGACATGTAGCTGATCATTAATACGTAAATTGAAAAAAAAATTACTATTTTTTTATTTTCGCGAGAAATGTGTGGTTTCACAGTGAAACCAATGAACGGTAACTTGCTATTTTTCCTCCGAATAAGTTATCATCGAAATGCAAATTAAATTATGTATTTAATTTACAAGTATACGACGTGAGTATTCAGGATATTCAACTTTCATAAAATTCAATACTACTTTCGAAGATTCAATTAAAAAAATATCAATTTGTGCAAGAACCCTCATCATTTTGTTTCCCTTGGAGATCGAAAGCAATTTATCTGCTTCAATACAGATATCTTTGTGAATAATGATAGTATTGAACTGGAATTTTTATAAAAGTTGGCCTATATATCTGGCTCTTAAGTTGTGAAAGAAAAATTACGCTACGTTTCACACATGCGCAGTAAAAATATATATATATGATCAATGTGTGGTTTCACTGCGAAACCAATGAACGCGAAAGGGTTAAATGCTGACAGTATTTTTCCTCTTGATACGAAGAAAAAATTTAGGACGGCTAAAAATCATCTGATTTTTTTGACGTCATGTTTGTTTTTCCGTTTGACGATTTCTAACCGTCTGTACTGGAACTGCGGATTTTTTTTTCCATTACATTTTGCATAGCATGTATTTAGTGTTGTTGTTTTTTATTCCAATATCATAAATAAGCCGAGAATAAATGTAAATAATAACAAAGTGATGATTTCAGTGTCAATTTATAAATCTTTCATTGTTTGAAAACGTCAAAAAACTGTAACTTCTGCAAACACTTCGAGAAGGCGAAAGGCCGAAAGAAACAAGCGACCAAACAGGGCGAAGGACAGCAGACGATTAAAAAATACGCGTTGCCACTCGATAAACTTATTTGTAGGGAGAGCCTGGGTCGACGACCTTCCTTTCCTTAATGATGCTTCATTAGTGACTTGACAGGAGTGGATTTAACCAAATACTTGAGCAAGGTAATATAAGAGTAGAAGGTTAGTTAACAGTTTTTAGGTGGAATTTAAATAAGTGTGAAAAGGAGAAGAAAAAAAAGAAGAGAAATAATAAAGTGGAATAGTAATTAATTAGTTGAAGTGAGTGAGCAAATTCGAAAGTCTGGCGTAGGAGACGTCAGAGTAGTGGATTAGTCCTTCGGAAGGGCTTCAGCCAGGATAAAAGTTTCGTGGTGATATTTTCGGTGCTTTCCATTTTTTTCAGGACTTTTTTAATGTTGGGAATGGAATCCATAATTTTTTTGGTTTCTTTAAGAAGTTTTATGAGATCTGAGAGATAATTTGGATTAAGAATTTCTTGAATAATTTGAGGACTCAGGTTGGTAGGAGGAATTTTTTGCTTGTTATTGGTTGCTGGTGGCCGTTCTGTTGTTGTATTTTTATTGTTTTCCTTAAGAATTGAGGCATAAGATTGTCCTGGAACTGTTTTTCTGAGCTTTTGACATTTTAGGCAGCCTCTGAAGGAGGCAGTGTGGGGTCCATCACAATTTGTACATTTAGGAGTGAAGTTGTCTCTTTTCTTCATCGGGCAAGCCCGCGAATCATGTGTCTCAGCACAAATTACGCACCTAGCTTCCATTTTGCATCCAGAACTGTGAAGTGCGAATTTCTGGCAGCAAAAGCACTGCCCTATTGCTTTTCTTTCGTATTTCTCAGCGTAGATGAAATAATATTCCATAGTAGTTAGTTTGTAAATGTCTTGAATATTTTCAGATTTCAGAAGATGAACTTGAAAAATGTTTAATGGTTTCTTGTCTTTGAATTTTCTCAACTGATTAACTTTATCGACTCTGAAATTTAGTTTAGTTAAGTTGTTTTTAATTTCCTCAGTAGAGAAGTCAATAGGAAGTCCTTTAATTACGACTTTAACAGGTTTCTTCGCAGCAGGTGGTACAACGTAATATTGGATTCTTTCCGTGTCGAGGTAGTCAGTTATTTTTCTATGGTTTAGAGATGAATTGCAAAAGACATGCATGAATTCTCCTTTAGGTTTCGCAGCACAGCTAATTTTTTGAACTTCATTGAGTCTTTGCATGAGGAATTTAAAGTTATCGAATTTCCGAATAATGATTGGAGGCACTTGCTCAATAGTTTGGTCATTAGGTAGTTTGCCAGAGAAGTAAATTTGTTACTTGTTGTGGTGCTGTTTTTCTTTTTAATGATAGGATTTTTGTGGGCCTTTTTGCTCTCTCCGTGATCTTCAAATTACTTTTTTTTCGTTTTTTCCTAACTACAGTTTTAAAACCTTCGTCATCTTCTATTTCCGTATCCGTACTAGAGTCACTATGTGACAAAATGTCGACGCAATCTATTTTTTCAACAGTTTGGTTTTTTCCTAAGTCCACTTCCATATTACTAGTAGAAGAGTTAGTAGGAATTTCGAGAGTAAGATCAAAAGAGATAGGAGTAGGTTTGTTAGTACTATTTTTATAGAAGAAGCAATTTGCTCAGTATTACCTGATTTCGATATATCCATCAGACGATATATTCCTGGAATGGTGTTTTCACCGAACTTATTCGCCGCCAGGGATTGTAGTTTGATCATCCATTCAGTAGCTGTGTCCGTTGGTTCTTTTCTCGCTAAATATCCATAGCGGATGTGAATATCTTCGAGTGAAATGTCATCGCCGCATTCGATGATGCTTTCCACCATTTCTTCCACAGTAAATCGAGAGGCCATACGACCGGGAACCATCAAAGAGAGCTGTCACTATATGCTAACAGAGGCTAGCCGCGATTCTCAAATCAGAATACGCGTTAGTATTAGTCTCATACACGACAACAAAGGGGATTCTGGGTTGGTACCTTCCTCTCGAGCTGTGGACACGGCAGTTTCAAAATTTTAGGTAGATTCCTTATAGGAAGTCTACCTATTGCAATGGTTCTCATGACGGTTCTATGTCCGATGCGCACAGGCGCATTTCCGCACATCATTAACTACTGGACTTTCCGCACACATTGTAGGTTTACTGGATTTAATTACCTTTCGCAGGAAAACTTGGCAAACATCTAGAGGGGCAATAGATAATGCATACTTGTCGCTCTTATAACAGAGTGATTGATGAAACCAGGGGGTTCTTTGCTATGGGATAATCACCACTTTCCCAGGGGAAAATTGATAATTACCTTTACCCCTAATCGGAAATCCGAGGAACATTTTCAAAAATTCTATTCCTTGATTTTTATTCCTTTGAGTGTGTTCGGTGTACCAGCTTTTTCCTCTTCTCCTTTCCTTTTATATAAATTTTTAAGTATGAGCAATAATATTAAAATTATTCCTTTGACGATGAAAATAGAACCTATTCATCAATAAAAATGCAAGTCGAATGATTTTCATTTCAACAAATGAATATTTGTCTGAAATGTTTTGAAATTATACCATTAAAGTTGTAATTTACACTAAATATCAATGAAAATTTCATTCTATTCTTTTATTAATTAAAATCCAGCAAAAGAGAAGTGAAAACAGCCTTTAAAATAGAGGTTCTAAAAAACTGTAGATATTTTAAGTGGCAAATAATAAATATTTATAAACATATCAAAAATGTTAATCGCATTTATGTAGGTATATCATTTTGGGAGGCTTCAAATAGTCTTAATATTAAATTAAATAAGATTGATACTGCAAAGTCAATTGGATTTTTAAAAAATGTAAAGAAGTGAAAGAGAAGAGAAAATTGGATTTTTTCAAATATTATTTTCAGATATTAGAAAATTACACTTTTTCTGCAGAAAACAGAGAACCAGAATCTCAAAGATACAGGGAGATTATACATTTTGAAAAATAAATAAATAGTATTAATAGAGAAAATAGGAAGTACAAGTTTTGTTCAAAATATAGGGTGGTGATAAATTATTAAACCCATTTAAAAATTAATAAAAAAAATTAATAATGTTAGAACTGCGTTTTTTTTTAAATGAGAGAGCAAATAAAAATGTTTTTTTCAGATAAGTGGCGTACCATTAGAAGCGTTCTAAATTTGCTACAGCGACAGATTTAAATACGCAATGGTTACCAATAAGCAGAAGTCAATGCGTGCTTTCTGGTTTCCTTTTTTAGTTTGTCTTGAACATCTCGAAAACTATTCAGTTTTCGAATCACAATTGATTTATGAAATTAAAAAATGTAAAATTTCCTACAAATGCATTATTTTTTTTCTTCTAGCTTTAATAGTTTCGCAGATAATGGCTCTCAAATATGGGAGATAGCCAATAATTTACGACCACTTAGACCACCGTAACGGCGCGTTGCCTAAAATTTTTTAAAATGCGCTCCCAGTTAAAATAAACCGTAGTAATAACATTATCAGTTTTTTCTATTAATTTTTGAAATGGGTCAAATAATTTATGACCGCTCTGTATAAGATAGGTGAGCCAAAGGTGGCCATAGTTAAGCTTTGATGATTTTTCAAAATTGCCTGGTTATCTGTAGGTGGATGAATTTTCCTTTTGTAAAATTTTAAACTTATCTCTAACACATATCAAGCATACTTTTCTTTGTACAATATAATTTGATTATTTTTAAACTTCTTTTTGGTTTGATTTGTTCCATATCCATTTTATGAGGACTATCAGTTATTATAATTGCTTTCTGGGCTATTCCTTAAGTTCGTGAAAATAATCCTCTTGATTTGATTAGTCCAATCCAAATTGTGTCCAATATGAGCAAATTTAAGCCAAAACGATCACCTAACTTTGTCTTTAAGCAATTTTAATGAAACATAAGTTGTAGCCAACCAAGTTTCCTGTCTAAGAATATAATAGCATATTTTACTACTTACTTTAAATCAAGGGACTATTTAATTAAGAGCTATTAGTTTTGTAAAAATATTCAATTGATGATATCTAAATCACTCATTTCTTCACTATCACTTGTTCTCTAATTGTAGCCACGTAGCGCTTTCTCTAAAATATGATTCCACAAGCCACATTTACATCGTTGCAACGTAAGTTGCCTATTTTACGGCCCAAATATTTAATAGAATTGAGGTTGCAATAAGGCTCAATCTAGATCGACGGTCCAACTTTTACAACTCTCCCTTAATTGCAAGAAATTCAAGAATGATGAAAGAAGAATATTCGTGATACAAAATAGCAATAAACTATATATAATTTCCTAGATTACATGCACATAAATTTGAAAAGTAGATAGTTATTTGCTAGTGCTATTGCTGTATCCACACTGCATTTGAGAATCATTACATATAAATGTTGTAATTACACATAAGTTTTATTACATATATATGGGATGATGTATCTAAATATGACAACTGAATTAGAACCTTAAAACCAAATAAACTGTACTCTGATATGATTGAACATAATTTTCCTTTTGAATAAAATGAGATGACGAATTTTAAATTCGAAGTAATTTAAGTGATCCTTAACGTTTTCATCTTAGGAAAAGAACTGGGTTTTTTTTAGAATTAACCAGAATTTGATATTAAAATAATTTACTTGAATCCAGTTTTACCTATTTTGACCAGATTGCTTACTATTTTGCAGAAAAATTAAATTTCATGCAATTTGTTTGCTTATTTTTAGTGTAATGGAGCATTTAGTATGTGTCATGTATTGGCTTGTTGGTTAAATAATCGGCCCCAAAAGAAATTTTTTATTTTAAAATTTCCTCCCTCATTTCCTAATTTCAAAGCAATACTAATATCGCGATTGAAAAGTTCTTAAGAATGAATAGAGGAATATTGTGTCCGAAGACAAATTTTATACATATAGCATCACGTGCATGGAAAACAATACGATGTTTAGTATATCTTTTTAAGTCACAATCAGCTAATTTAGTTCTGTGAAATCACGAAAAAAAATGCTTTTAATTGAAACTTAGAGGGTTCTCTAGTATAATATTTGTGATTTTGCAGAATATCCTTAATTATTTCTTAAAATTAAAAGGCAATATATTTTCAAATAATTGAAAAGCATGCATACTTTCAAGATTTCTGCGACTATCTGGTGGAATTGAAAAGAAAATGTTGAAAACATAGGGGTTTATATAGCTTAGAACCCCATCATGTCTAAATTAGACCCTGAGTGAAGTTGACTTTTATTTTGTAATAATTGTGTTAATTTTTTGTTTTGTTCATTAACTGTAAATGATTCAGAGTTTTAATTAATTTCTTATTGATTTTTAATTAAGTAATTCTAACTGTAAAATTCATGATCTTGTGGAAGTAAATGGTATTTTGCAATTTGGATGCTGTTAGATGGCATGATGGATGATTTATTAATTGATAAAGTACGGTAATAGTGCTTTGCAACTTTCATTCATTAAAATAAAACAGAGAGAATCGAGAAATCTGTAGCACTTGATATATTTAAAAAAAGCTCTTCAAAAACATGTTGGGCACCAATCATTTTGAAAATGTAATAATCAGTGATTATTACACTGACTTATTGACTGATTTTTATCTACTTTAACAAATGATAAACATTTTCTCACAATTTGTTTCTTAATAGGTATGAAGCACATACTTACAGACAACTTTACTGTTAAAGTGAAATTAAAGTACTTATTTTAAGAACAAATGAAACAGCGAAATAGTACTGATAAATGTTTGATTTTAAAATGTGTCCTGTGCATTCTCTTTCCTTCTTTTAAATAAACGAAGAAATTATAATTAAATTATAATTAAGAAATTATTATATCATTTTCACATATACATGAATAAGCATACCGACAGACAGTCAACCTATTGACGGAATTGGTCTAAATAAGACTAAAAATTGAACCTCGGTTTATTCGATTGCATAATTTTTAGGAGTAAATTTATAAACGAGTTCCTTTTTCAATCAATTTTCTGAGAAGCAATTTCTTTTTCATCTTATTCATTTATTTTCAATTTTTTTAACATTGCGATTAACTTATATCGATTATTTATATTTTAATTAAATTATATCGGTATTGGTCATTTATTTGAGAATAACAGTTATTAAAGTCCTTAGCATTTTCCCACGGAAGCATCGTTGAAGCAGGGGGCACTGACATTGATTGATTGTTATATGCCAAAAGTTTTCAATGCGCAAATCCACGCCAAATCGGTTGCAAAGTCATATAGACATCGATAAAGTTTACAATACTGCAACCTTTCCAACGCTTTTGCGCAAAGGACACTACTTAATGACTTAGCGCTAATGAGCCTGTGCGCAAGTTCCACAATACCCTCATGAGACGACTTTCGGAAAATTTCTGCAGATCTTCATCGATCATGACCCCTAGAACCCAAAACCACCCTTCGTTAAAAAGTTATATATATATATATATATATATATATATATATATATATATATATATATATATATATAACGCTTTTTCCCATGTTATCTTTTGAACACGATAACTGGAGTAATTTTGATTTAATTTTAACCAGCCCGGGATATGTTGTAAGGATAGTAAAAGTCTCGGTCGAGTTCGTAAATGGTCTATCCAGCTCAAAGGGGGTGGAAATAGTGGGGGGTGGAAATTTTCATTTCTCTATAAATCCTTTATAATTGAAAATAGAAAGAAAATTCAAATTAGGCGAATTATCACCTTATCATAACAAACAATTTTTGCATCTACACTTTTTCGATAGCTGCGATTGCTTAGAAGTTATGAGCTGAAAAGTGATTTTCCCACCCTTCCCCTGCTTTCCCCCTAACTTAAAGTACGTTTTAACCTATGCATGTTAGCCCTTGTTGGAAAGCTCTCATCATTTGCAGTCTCTTCCACCTGCTTTCATTCTTGCAGCTCTAATCCTTATGAAAACAGAGGGCGAAATGTTCTTTTCCTTGTTATTAGTAGTAGAAATGTATATATACGTATAATGCTTTTGCCCATGTTATCTTGTGAACACGATAACTAGAGTAATTTTGATTAGATTTTAACCGGCGAGGGATATGTTGCAAGGTCGGTGAAAATATTGGCCGAGTTTGTAGATGGGCTAACCAGCTAAAAGGGGGTGAAAATGGTGGAGGGACTGAAAATTTCATTTTCCCATAATTTCTTTACGATTGAAGATAGAATGATAACTAAAAATATTCAAATTATTGCCTCTTCATAATAAACAACTTTTGTATTGAAACTTTTTTGATACCTACAATTTTTCAGAAATTATGAGCTAAAATGCCATTTTCATTCTCCTCCCCCATTTTATCATTTCCCCATAGCTCTGTTACGACTAAAGACAGAGAAAAAAAATCAATTAGGCGAATTATCACCTTATCATAACGAACAACTTTTATATTAAAAGTTTTTGTCAGCTAAAATTGCTTAGAAGTTATGAGCTGAAAAGCGCTATTCCCCCCCCCCCCCCAATTTATCATTTCCCCATTACTCTGCTAAGATAGTAGATAGAAAGAAACTTTCAATTAGGGGAATTATCACCTTATCATAACAAACTACTTTTATTTTGAAAGTTTTTTGACAGCAAGAATTACTTAGAAGTTATGAGCTCCCATCAGCCGCATTCACTTCCACTTTTTATACGGTAAACAAGCTGATATACCTGGCTTTGCTCCGGATTAAAATGCTTTCATGTCTAATATTTCTAATGTAAAAACTACTATTGTATAAAAATTATAATACACAAATTTGTTTTCTTATCTGAAACGTTTTTAATTAAAATGGGAATATCAATTGAAACAAACGATTTTTAAAAACAGCCGTTTTCTCCATAAATTTTTAGTTGTTATATAGCTACTTCAATTTTTTTTAACAATTACTAATGTAAAAGAAAGGTTTCGATGAATATGTTGAAACAATTAAATTAACTAGTGAATTATTCATCAATTTAAAGAATGAAAATAAATCAATCATTAGTTGGTCCCGATATAAATTGTTAATCATCTATTTTTAAAATTTTCTTTCAGCATTCGGCCAGAATTCTGTGAATGTATTCTGGCAACTATATATATATTCGAATTATGCTTGTTCTTCAACAATAAAGAATATTATTGCGAATTCCGTATAAATTAATTTTAAAAAAATATTAAAATGACAGAATGTATTTAATTAATTGTATGGAAATGAAATTTTTGTCAAAGTTTTGTCATTTTTTTTTTGGAGGTATAAAAAATAGTATCGTGAGATAATGTTTTCCAAAGATATCGCGGAAAAACGACTTGCTTAATTTTTAATTAACTGAAATTTTAAGTAACGTTTGGGCTTTGAAAATTTGAAGGGGAACTTTCTCTTGCCTTAAATAAAAAGTGTACTAACTCTAGTTGAAATCAGTCCAGTGGTTTAGGAGGAGATGTGGAGCATACATACATAGACACAATAGTTTTTATTTAAATTAAGAAAATTATTAGATAATTATAAGATTAAGATTGCTGGCATATACTATAAGCCATGAAAAAGGTTTTAGTGAAGATATCGTCAAAATTAATTAAATATTTCATTTTATTTAAGTAAATAGTTAATTTTAATTCATCAAACAGTTAATTTTAATAGTTAATTTGATAATTAGTTAATTTGCCAGATTACTTTAATTTGATATTTAACTAAACATGGCTGCACCAAGATTTGTTTAATAAATTTAATATAAAATAGCCATAAAAGATATATAAGAGTTCTCTGTATCCTTTTTTATATAAAAAAACATCTAATTAACTTTAAAATTGTTTTGGGGGTTTTCTGCCTGAGTATTTGCTTTTAACTGTTTGATTGAGATTTAAATTTACTGGTCAAAATGGCTGCATTGATATCTGTTTGCGTTTTATTCGTCGAATTGAGCGGACTGTATTGATTATTTATATAATATATGATTTATTTACATATATACAGGTTGTTCCAATATATACAGATATAAATTCAATGGCTGCTGCCTGTTGGCATAAGTTGAATATGTTCATACAAGAGCCAGTTGCGAACAATAGTAATAAAATTGAACATGGTAACTGCGATGTCACACATGAAGTGAATGCGTTGTGAAATACTAAAACAATCTTGAATATGTATAATCCAATGCGGTACTCATGTGGTAGAGTAGATATGCGTTTCAATATCTAATAAAAACATGATGTGAAATACATAGGCGAGCTCCGATGCTCATACCACTTGCAGACATGAAAACCAAACAACTTCTAATTTTGACAGAGATGCAGGATGCCGGCGTGAAAGGGTTGCTATAAATTAGAAAAGGAGCCAAACTAGTAGTTGGAGCGAACATCCTATGCTTTAAACACGCGTATTAAATTTGGAACTCACAATGTTTAATAATTTTTATTTTCTTCTGTGTTAAGAATTTAGTGACTATTATCTCTGTAACTAGGGGGTTCTCTAAATGAGCCCATTCTAGTAATGTTTAAATGTTTCATGTCATGTGATATTAGCATATTACAAAGCAACGTTCGCACAATTATATGGTAACCTAGATTAAATAAACTGATTTTTAAATCTAGAGTAGTTCTTGATCCGTGTCAAGTGTCAATTGCTTGCTACTGTTTCAGATAGGCTGGCTTAATGTTATCTAGGAGATATTTGCATTGCTGAGTTGTTTATTTCTTTATGACTCCTACCTATTGAATGATTATATGTTGAGATACAAAAAACAATTGACCAATATACTGGCCGAAAAATCTATCATAACTTTTTGGAATGAAAAATGGAATGATAAAACCTTGATATAGTAAAAAATTTAAATGTCATGAAAACAGAATCATAACGTAAATATTGCAATGTGTAGAAACAATAAAGTCATTGGCTATGTCTGTATTGATCAATATGTAATATTTCATTACTTTTGTAACATTAACGTAAAGGAATCTACCTTTTCCTTCAAGCTTGCCGAAAAGGGATTTTTTTAAATATGTAACGATTTTGATAAATAATTCATAATTAATAACAAAGAGTAAGTAATTCTGAAAATAGAATAATTATTATTAATTTTTTTTAATAATTTAAAAATAACAGTTTTGTTAAGTAATTATAATTAAAAAAAGCAGAACACAGCACATTGAACACAACTGTTGCGCAATAGAACTTCAAAATAAACAGTAAAAAGGAAATCTAAAGACAGCATACTATTCTATCTAAAGGTAGTATAAAACAGCATAGTAATCTATTTAAAGGTAATCTAAAGACAGCATAGTAATCTATCTTACGGTAATCGAAAGACTGCATAGTAATCTATCTAAAGGCAAGACAGCAAACAGACTAACAGTAATCTAAAGAGGTCAAAAGTTATAGAAGTTTTTAAAAAGGTGAGAAATTTTTTGTTCCTTTTTAATTGTGTACATTGTACAGAGTTAAATCCTCCGTGAATTGAGAGCATTAAAAAATCACACACCACACACTTACGATCACTGAGGTCAAACTTATGGGCGTATGGAAGTAACAACAACAATTCAGAAATACAAATGGTATATTTCGGAAGAAGTACAATGAAGTAGTTTGTTGCTTTGCTTTTCCTTGTCCCAAGTGTATTCATTTTACAATATCAGTGAATATGCAAATCAGTCCTCGCTCATTCTTGCGTACATTGCAAGGTGGTTTTCTTTGATAATGCCTTTCTGGAACTTAAACCAAGAGAAGGTTCTGTTCCAAGGCCAGTGTTCTCACTTGTCCAGTAGCGTAGTAGCAAGAAAAGGCACGCGGGAAGGGAAAGGGGATCTTCCAATTTTGTCATAGGAATGAATAAGGGGTTTCAAGGTGTCCTAATCCAGGTAGTTTTATGGTCCTACAATAAAAACCCTGTTTAACCCCATTTGTTTCATACCATAATCCAGAGCATCGGCTCAACTCAAAAGCAATAGTCTTTTGATGATCCCTCAGGAAAGAGTAAAAGATGTCGAAAGGAAATGAGCTAATGAGTGTATATTAATTGGTTCTGATGGACATTAATATTTACTTAGGTAGTTGAGAATCAATGAAATGTTGATAAGTTCTCATCACATTCATCAGTCCTCCTTTATTTGATGTTGTTAAGCGGTTAAGGCTACCGAATATTTCGGAATTGATGTATTATTTAAAGTCCGCATTCCTTCACCAAACATTCTTTGGTATCCTATTGATGTTGTTAAGTCTGCCAAGCAATTGGTTGAACTTTCGTCAAGATGATAATTAACGCATTATTTTATTAAAGTCATTTCCGTTTGACTAGCAAATTAACTATTGCCGCTGGCCGAGTATAGTCAATGCACACTTCACTAACAGTGGCTACTACTCAGTCTCCCTACATATTATGCGTATTTCTTGGTAAGGTCCTTAAATTAAACCATTTGGAGTACAAGCATGAAACACAGAGACCTGCACAAAAGGCCGTCTTAATAAATTTCAGCTGCCTTAACTAGGAATTCGAGCACGTATGACTCAAAGAAAATACTTTCAAAATGAAATAATTGAGGGGAAATATAAAAGAAAAGAAGCCAATTCAGATATTTCACACATTGAGAGAAAAAAATTCAGACATTTACATAAACTCATAAGACCATAACATTGTTCGCATGCCGTATATAAGATAAATGGTAACACTATCAGAGAAATCTAATTAAGGTTCGTATAATTTAGTTGAAAACTCTGCATGTTACAAGGGAAAAACCAACGGAAAATTGTGAGTTTTTTTAGTAAAAACCTTTATATCCTCCCGAATATACGTGCTAATATATCGTGTGTTTCTTTCTTCATCACTTTCTGGTCGGTTCCCTACATGCCCTCGTGATCGAATTGTCACTGTAAAAAAGTGAGCTCAAGCTTATTCTTTACATGGTCGAAGCTTAAGGGCAGTTTGACCAGCCTTTCTGGAGAAATTCGGGAAAATGTGTAAATACGAAAGAGAATATACAGTAGTCGCCGCTTGTAGTGATCACGGATGTAGCGATCAATCGGTTGAAAATCGGTATTAATTAAAACAAATGAGTATTCACCAGGAATGATGTGTATTCTGTTTTTTCTGTTATCCCCGTATAGCCATAGATTCGTATTGTGTTTAAAATATTTTGAATGTATTGATCATTCGTATGTAATGATATCTTAGCCTCGTCCTAAAATGATCACTACAAGCCCCGCCGGCGTCTACTATTAGGAGGATGGTCGATGGGGCGCCTAGCTCCCCGCAGGGTGGGGGCTTAATCCCCGATCCGACTGAATCTTGCGAACACTCTGCGATGCGATAAAATGTCCTTGTCTGTCAGTCTCCGTGGCGGAGAGCGTCTACTATATAAGAAGAGAAGATCCTTATAGGAGATAATTGCTCTACAGGAAGCTAGAAAGGAGAAAGGAAGGCGATTTACAGAAGTCGGTTGCGGTTACAATTTTTCACCCGTGGGCGGGAGGGGGGAGAGGAACAATCGTTCAAATGGAATTTATCTAGTTTTCTTTGGTCCAGACTCCTGGGGTCTGGTCAGCTTGTGTGGGGGGGGGGGAAACGTTTCCCTCAAATCCACTGACCCGCATGCTCTGCTGATTTTGCTCTTGACCTTCAGACAAAAAGAAATGGCCTTGACCACAAAGAAAGAGAATCCTCTCGGTGGCCTTGACCACGGCTACCGTTCCACCCATCCCCCTTTGGTACTGTTACCTTGTCAAACGCTTTTTATGCCTTTAGCAACTGGAGATATATTTCAAGTGGTAAGACCATTCTTCCTCGTACCCCTTCAGCAATGGCTAGGGTTACCATAATTTTTTTCATTGAAATCCGGACACGGCGGGGGACGGGGGATTGAAGGGTATTAACATAATATTAAATTATATAGGTATTAATATATAATTAATAATATGCTAATTATTATGTATTAATAACTAATAATTAATTATTAGTTATGAAATATAATTAATTAGGGGGTCAAAATAAAAATAAAATTTTTTTGAATAGCAACAGTTATAGATTTTAACAGTAATCGAAGCAGATATCCATTTAATAAGCCTATGCAAATTTTCTTTTCCGCGACTGTACGTAAGTATGCATTTTGGACGTCTTCTTTTCGAAGGATTGGAAGCAAAATTTGCTTCAAATATACAGCTTTTATCACATGACCACAAATCAAATGCATCCAAGTCGTTGCGTTTTTGAGATACCTCATTCAGATACAACGAATATACAGGCCAAGGAACGGTTTTGGTTCAAAGTTTGTTACAATTCTACAATTCTGGTGATAAAACTGTGTACCAAATTTTATACATGTAGCTCTCTCCGTTTTTACTTTCTCGTATACGAAATATACAAAGAGAAAGTATTGTAATCGTCAAAAAATTCGAGCTCGAGATTTTGAAGAATCTCCACGTTTTAGACCTCCCTGAGTCAGAAAAACAAACTATTAAATCTACAGGGATGAAATTTGGTATGTGGTCTTGAAACATAATTTGTAGGTTTCTTTCAAATTTTGGACAAAATCCGTCCACGGGAAGTCTGTCTGTATGTCCTTGTTAATGTGAACGCGATAACTCACAAACTTGAATAGCTAGATAAATAAAATTTGGTACACAGTTTTATCATCAGAAATGTTAGGTCCGTATAAAATTTTGGACCAAACACGTCAAAGGGTTGACTGTCTGTCGGTCTGTATAATCGCATACTTGTAAAAAAATTATTTCTCATAAGCCATTTGGATTAGATAAATAAAACTCGGTATCACGGATGCTAACATTAATTATGGATCGGTGCCCAATTTTCATCTCAATCGGTTAAAAACGAGGTGTTCAAATTGCATATTAATTTTTTTTACTTTTGAAACGAATCCGTAATCTGCACGCGCACTCCACTTTTGGTACCTTTTTCTCCCTTTTAATGAATTCTGATCCTGCTCGGATTATTTTATTTTCGTTTGTTTCGTTGTTTTTACGTGTCCTAGAGAAACTTGCCGCGTTCTTGGAATAGAGCAGATTCGAAATTTTTATCCGAGCGAGGGTGCGGGGAACTGACACGCTATACGAGAGTTTTTGAGAAATGAGTATACGAGAAAGTTTAGGGAAGCCACTCCCGCTGGTTTATTTATCGCGTTCACATGCACAGGGATAAACAGACTTCCCATGGACGGATCTCGGCCAAAATTTGGTAAAAATCTACATATTTGGTTTTAAGATAAGTACCGAATTTACTCCGTCTTGCTCCACGCACTTTTGAGTGGAGCAAGACGGATAGATAGAGAGGCATAATTCCTGAAAATGCTTCCTTTTTTTTTGGACTCAGCGTTTTCTAAAGTGTGGACATTCATGGAAATCTCGAGGTCGAATATTTCGATGATTACAATAAAATTGCATTCGAAAAGGTAAAAATAAACAAAGGCCAACAGAGTAGTAAACTAGGTTGTTTCTCATACAGAGTAAAAGAGCAGTGGCGGTATAGATGCCCCGGTGCCAGCTTTAACAACAACAACAAAAAGTTAAAGTAACATAAACGCAGTAATGGTTGGAGTCAAATCATTACTGTGTTTATATTATTTTTTTAAAGCAAAACATGATGAGAAAGGATGAAAATAGCATTCTTTCATAGCTAGTCATTTAAACTTGCCACGGCATTTATGCTGAGAGGGGTTTAAAACCTTTTATGCTCCTCTCGCCACGCCACTGGCCATGGTGGCAAATCATTATTGCGTTTGTGTCATTTTTTAAAGCTGGATAATATCAGGGAGCGAAAAAAGGGCGTTCCCCAGGAGCCGTTCACACAATCTAAACCACTAATGAAGATAGAGGGGTGGTGCGAAAAAACCATATTATGACCCGGACACCACTTTTCCTAGGTACGCCACTGTAAAAGAGCTTCGCACAGTTACTTAAGGTGCGTATAAACTCAGGGGCGTATTAACCCCTTAACTCTCACCGAAATCGTACCCCATTGCCACCATTTTTCGCATAGCCGCGCAGTGAAGCGCCCCTCCCTATCATCCTCCCCCCTCCAATTTTAAGAAATGTTCATGCCCCACGCAAATACCCGCTCAAGGTCAGTTGAATGAAGAGGGCGTAATTATACGTATAATTACAGCTTTAAAAGGAAGGCATTTTGCAGTTAACACATCGACTGTTTGTGGTGTACTGTATTACCGCCACGAGAAAAACCTTAGACACCAGACATGCCTGTGGCGGGTGTCATGGAAACAGGATATTCCACTGCATTTTGGGGTGAACGTGCCTTTATTTCATTTGGCGCAGATATAACCCACGGAAGTCTCGTTTCGCTTTGTACTGCGATCGAAAACGAATTCCTCGCCTAACGAAGTGCGCTTTGTTCGCCAAATGTTGCAGTTGATTTATACCCGTTTACCTTCTTTCTTCGACTCGTCTACTTCTGGCAACCCTGTCCAGGATTTTCTTCTGACGGTAGGACAGTATATATACGTCCACGGCAGTTAAGAATTTAAAGTAGGCTCAACAAACGCGCGCCTGGGGCCCTGAAATGCAAAAGATATATATATATATATATATATATATATATATATATATATATATATATATATATATATAATGATACATTGATTTATTGAAGAAACTCCGAAAATTCATTTCTATCTAACCAGATATACAATCTTAGTTTAGGTAGATTGTTTAATCAATTTCCAGACGTAAAAACACTACGTCATCAGAACCTTCAGGCCTAAGGAATAAACCCATTTTTTATTAAAGATTTCAGGAAGCTGTCATTTCGGTGATTAGACTGAAGTGGTGAACTTTTACTTTCAATATTATCAAATAATTCAGTTGTCTTTAGTACTAATAGATCAGTTTAGTAAAGATCAGTTAGGAAATTTTCTTCATTTCCAGAGAGCCAGTTGCATTCAATGATCTACTTCGAATAATTGCCACGGTGGAAATGTGAAACTAGCGACTCCTATTTCTATTCCATCTCCTTACGCTTTCGTTAAACGCCTACTAAAAAGACCTATGTTAAATCTCATTACCGTAGTCCCCTATCTCCTTTTATCTTAAACTGGCCCCCAAGATATACCTCTGAACATGGGAAATATAGTTAAAGGATGGAATTTCTTAATGATTCTGGTTTGTGTTACCATAGAAATGTCTTTTGCTATTAGAGATGCGACACTATTTAAAACTGTATGAGGCTCGAACCCCATTAGGGATAAAAAATAAGCCTCGAGAATTTCTAAGTAGCTGTCAAAGGAAAAATCTCCTGCTGTGGTTTACACAATTGTGTGAAAACGAATTCTCATATTCTCATCCCTTGGAACAGGCACAAATCCGTCTAACGAACTGGTTCATTACTAAAAGTTTTTATAAGCCCTTAAGGCCAATTTTATTTACGGTATCATTTCAATTTTGAATATTTTATAGTGAGCATTTCATAGAACAGTGTCCCAATTTTATGAGCTCACCGATTGATCTCCAAAAAGGAAACGAAATCGTGTATATTTCATAAAAATTCGAAATATTTTTCGGTACAGAAGATTAGTGTTTCATTTATAGCTGTATTAAATAGAACGCAGGTCATTCCGTTTAATTTGAAAAGAATGTTTTCGAAAGATAAAAGTTTTGACGATTACATTAAAGCTCAAAAGGGTAAAATCACTAAGAAAGCAACTCAAAATTTTAAAAGGCATAGGGATGGAAAAAATTTACAAGCAACATTCAAGCAAATTAAAGAAAATAAGTGGCAAGTTATTTCAGCTAAAAATATTTATATTGTTCTGAAAGTTCATTCTTGTAATAACACTTGCATAATTGCTTGTAGGAACTGTGTTTTATGCTGCATGAAGTCATATACATGTACTTGTCATGATTATATCTAATTTTTTAAGTAAACATATTCATTTTATCTCAATAAATTGTAGCCAAGAAGAAAATTTCTATGGTCCATTAAATAAAAATAGTTTAACTATTTCTATTGAAAATTCTGAAGCTAATGTGACTGCAGAAGTAGAATCTAGTCTATTAGAATCCAATAAGTTTAAAATAAGTATACTTTCCAGTAAGCTAAATTCACGAACAACAATAGATAATAGTGTGTCAGAACAAATAAAAAATCATTTACTCGCAGTTGAACATTTATTAGCAGTGAGATCTGAATCTTCCTTCCCCTGTCAGCTTAAAGTAATTTCTGAACCATCAAATAAAAAGGTTACTAGGCAAAAAAGATTTTATTCAGATAAGAAATCACGTTCACACACAAATAAAAAATTAAACTTTCCAAACCTATCTCTGCTGAAATTGAAGCGGAAAAAAATGTTCTTTTAAAAGAAGAATTATTACATTCTAGTAACAGTGATTTTGATCATTGTTATTTCAAATAAACAGGTGTTGCAATTCTTTTGGATCATTATGTCTTTATTCATAATCATTTTTATGATGGATTTGATCCCCGGATTTTTTTTTTAGAATCTTATATGTATAATAATGATTATGGTTCTCCACCGTTTCCTCTTACCTTCACATGATTGTGATCTGATTAAATCTTTTTGCCTATTAGATACACAAGTGAACACTAATTTTTCCTCTTAAAGTTTTTTTATATTGACTCATAAGAATTGGTATTTTTAAGTAACAATGTGTATGTATGTTAAATTACTTTATTATATTATGCGAGATTTACTTTGTAACTAATAACTATTTGTACTGTTGATAATTTTTTTTTGTAACATATTCTCCATCTTCTTTATTTACTTTTATCCTTCAATTTGGAAAATTGTTTTGTGTATTTGAAAATAAACTGTTTTCTTAACAATAATGTCTTTCTTCATTCTGTACATTTCAGATGTCACATATATAATGCATACACAAATAATATGTAAATTTGAGCTTCTTAATTTAGTTCTCCAAGCTACAATCATGATTTCAAGTAAAACAATCTCGCCCACATTCTTCAACCCTCTTAATTTTTTTAATAAAAAAAACTTGTGGTTTGTTGAAAATGATTATCGACTGAAGTTAAATTTACCTATATCATGCCTAATTGTGGAAGAAAGAGTTATAATTTGGGAAAAGGAACAAATGATCATTATCCGATCTTTTATGTTTCTAATCTGATACAGCATGTATGAGTGGACAAAAATTTTCTATTCATTATTAACATGAAAAATAAATTATGTATGAAATTTGATACACCATGCACAGTGAAGGGTTAAACAAATGAACCTGTTTTTTTTTAATGCGCTTTTCTTTTTCAATAAAAAGCTGATATTTTACCAACCCTGATCTCAAACAATTGGCTGACATAAGTAATCTTAAAAAACAATGTTTTTGCAGAAATGAAACGAAGAAAATATTCTATAAACATTTGTTTTCCTATTTTTTTTCAACAATTATATGTATAGTAACTAGAGAAAATAAAAGTATGAAATTCAGTTTAGATCTAAATTCTACATTTTGCTGAAGACAAGACAGTTTTTAAAATAAAAGTTTCAAATTAACTAAACAATTAAGATTCACAACATAGAAAGAATTTACAGTGGAGCTATTTCATTCTTTTCGGATTTATTTGCATTCTTTAATACTATCATCAAAGTTAGGTAATATTTGAAAATGTATTCACTTATCTTATTGAGGTTTTAAATAAGAAGTAATTAATATTATAGTTTGAATGATAGGGAGTTTATTATTTTCCAACCTTTTTACTTGAAAGTTTTGATTATGCAGTCTCTGCATTCTTCATTTCAAACTGTCAGATTTTGATAAAAGGAAAATCACTTCCACATTGTCTATAGAGCAATAAAGCTTTTCTTACTCTTATCTCGGCTGCTTCAAAGAAGTGCATTTGTTTGCATAAGAATTCTAACAACAAAAGTTCTAAAAATTTTGTAGGTATGCAGCTTTCAAGGTTAAGTAAAATTATCGAATACGAGTTCAATTTTTTAAAGAAAAAACACGCTATATTTTAATCGAAAATTTCAAAGGAAACATAATCATAACTGACAAGACAGCCTAATGTAGACCACTGCCTTCTTTAAAAGGTTTCTAGAGGATGACTTATTTCTGATCCCCAGTTCTTTTCACTAATAGAAGAAAATTCAAACGCCACCGAATCAACATATATCAGTTGTGCTGCCTCATTTCCCGATTTCCAGTGGGTTTATATTGTCGAAACTCTTTTGACAATATTGTTATAGTTTATGAGTATTAACTGGGCCATCCATTTTGTTCTATTAATTTTTATATATTTTATAATATCAGGCTGTTTGAACACTTCTAAATTGTATCTCCTCCATATATTGTTACAAACATGGAAAGCCGCTTCCCAGCAATGCAAGTCTTATGGTTGGGAAGAGAGTTTTACAAGGTTAAGCATGGAGTGACCTCAGTGACAGTTATGGCACCCTGACCTTGGCGACCATTTTGGCGATTTGGCGACCTTGGCGACAAATAGATGATTCCCGAAAAAGCAACCCTTTTCTCGATATTTCTACTAGGAAAGGGAATAGACGAGAAAACACCATGTGACGTCACGGCCTGTCGGAGAGAATATTTAAGGACGACGGCTAGACCAGAGCAGCGTCTTTTGATCGACTGGGAGCGCGAATGCCTTTGGAGTTCTACTCGCAGTGCGAGCTGGTGAGCTGAGCGCTATTGGAGGTGCAGTTATGGTCTACTAGTTATTAGTTATTTGCTGGCTGTTTGTGTTGTTAGATAACAAAGTGCTGAACTGTTATTACCTGCGAATTGTTGTCTGTTTACATTGGTAATCTGTGCAAGAACTATTGTTTCCTGTATCTGTGC